>BQNB010027621.1:0-17766 GCA_026074375.1 Tanacetum coccineum
AGCGAACGCGTACGAGAAAAAAATAAATAGTGAATTTAATAGCGTCGTACATTGATAAAAAAAATACGGATTGTTACATCTACGCTAATGTAATATCATATAGCTAGTTTTCTAGAGCCTAACGCGCACACAACTAACAAGAAGCAATAAAATCAAAGATTACAAACTAGGTTTCATGCAATCATAAGTAAAAAGCATGTTAATGGAAAGCGAAGAACAACATATAATCAAACAACACATAGACATATTGAATGATTAAATGGATAAAGAGGCTTCACTTCAATTAAACATGTGAGTATGTGAGTACAAAAGGGTTAAAAACCCTAAAAATCCTCTTAAGTGATTGCACTAAAAGTTCTCCCAAGTTTCCACACGAATTATGAGAACAAAGGGATTGTATTTATAGAATTAGGGCTCTGACGGTGTTACTAGTGTTTTGTGACGCCGTCAGCCCGTCGAAACCGTTTAGGTTTTCTTCTGTCGGATAATTGTCACGACATCGCTACGTAGTGTTACGTCGTCACTATGCAATGACGGCGTCAACCACTTCTTGTGACGGCGTCTCCACACACTGAGAAGTCACACTTCGAGTTCAAAAATCCACTTTCTAGCCATATTTGGTAAAGGCGTCAGGATGTGAGTTGCCAGCTTGAAAAGTTATGTTTTGTTCAGTTTCTTTTTTAATCGAGCCCAAGTTACGTGCTTTTCTTTCAAGTGCTTCCCAAATGCTAAAATAATAAAAAGAAAGGATTAACTACAATATTTTGGCATATTTGCCTGATTTTGAGAGTTAAATGGCCCGGAAAATATGTATAAAATGACATCTCATTATTAATCTCATGTATGTCAATCAACCGAATATGGGTTACTTTTAAATCTTACGGAATACAAGAAATATAACTTTCTAGATTTTACCGGTAACAATGTAACGATGAGTAACCGTTATTTGATACAAGGATGTTGGAACAATATCAATATATTTGATTGAGGAACTCGTGAGTGCATAATGGGTAACCACAAATGTGGATTATCATAATTTCCAGTATACTCTGTATATGTGTTACGGAATTCTATGTAATGTTGACTAGTCTCATGTTTGCCGGTTAATTGAGTGTTCCAAAGGACAACATCATGAAAATAACATCGGTTGAATCTATGACATAATTTCATCTCCGGTGGATGTGTATTTTATAGACCTGATTTGCCAGTCATATTATACGTGTTTAATATGAAAATTTAACACAATATATTCGCATGATTAGGAAAATGTTGGATTGCTGAAAAGTTTGTGCATGAAATATAATAAACTACATTTTTTATGAAAGGAAAATATGTCAATCCATATTAGATGAGAGCACATCTTTAATCATCCAGGCATTCGCACAACTCGGAACACCACCGTCTAAAATACTCTCATAAGAACAACTCAACGTTAAAGTAGCAATAGTATGAGCTACCCTATTTCCCACACATTTAACAAAAGACCAACAACAAACATCGAAAGCCAACGAGTGGGATAATATGTCTGAAAAGAGACTCGCGACCTGAAACAAGATGACTTTATTATGAAGCGCCTTAACTAGACACAATGAGTCTGTCTTGAAAATAACGCGAGAGTACCCTCTACTAAGTGCATGAGTCATAGCCTAATGAACGACTTTTGCTTCGGCTTCCAGGCAAAACTTGCATAGCAATCTAAACGAGCACCTGAAAATAAGACCTCTCCCTTGTAGTCGCGGGCTACAAAGCCCAAACCCGCCTTTTTAGATTCATTTTTCCACGTAGCGTCGCAATTAATTTTTATGAGATCAATTTCTGGCCTTAACCACACACCCATATGAGTGTTATGTAGCATACTGGTGGTTATTTCTCTCTGATTTGCCATGTGATGTTCTGATAACACAAATTTCGCTACAGCTTCCACGTTCCCCTCCCTACCATTCAACTGGTCATGAGAACGTTTGTTTCTTCTTATCCACAGTCCCCACAATATCATCATGAATATCTCCCATTCGTCTGGACAATTATTAAGAATTAGCCGAAAAAAATCATGAAATGTGACAGCCCCTTGTGTATCGTAAAAACACCCAAAATTACAACGGTTCCATACCTCTTTTGCTGCTGAGCATTTGAACATCACATGTACTATATTTTTTGTTGTCCCACCACAGTGAGTACACGAAAATGTTTGACTCAACCCCCGAGATTGTAGGTTGTCAATAGTAGGTACATAATTGTTCCACGCTTGCATTTTTGATTCTTGGTGAATTAAATTTTGCATTTGGAAAATGTTGACATTTATATTATGAATTAATCTAGCAAATTCTGCATAACCCCTTTAGAGATTGGCGAGTGAAATATGTATATGTAATGTATAACGACGCATTTATACTCATGCGTTGCATCGGGTTTGTTTTTTTGGGAAAAATCGAATTTTTACTTATGTGAATTAAAATCATGTCATTTAGGCATTCAAAGATACTATCATTTTGATTTAATAATAACTTAAAATGTTACGATTGATTCTTTTATTTAATAAGTTTTCATGCGTCTCATTTTCGTTCGTTTTGATGATTCTCTTGGAGACACCATTAGAAAAAGATAACTAACGGCTTATAAAAATCTTATGTGATACAAATTTATACACAACCAAACAAACCATGTTTCTGTGAGTAATTGCAAACCAAAGAACATGTATTTCTTCTGCAACATAAAAAGTATAAATATAACATTTTACATCTGAATTTTCTATCATAAAAAAACTAAACATTATTGTTCCTATTGAATAAATTAAATCATATCATATCCCCTGTATGACAATATTTGCTACAAATTCAATTACAACAACGAATTCTTTTGTTGACCCTAAATCTATCCTCAATCCGTTTAGGAATCCTTTTTTTCCACCATAACATGTGCTGAATATTCCAAACTCGTAAAACGACTGTCAAATAAAGGTAAATTAGCTTGGTTAGTACTAACTTAACTAATTAAATAGATATGTAGATAGATAGAACAAACCTGGACTTGTGTTTTTTCTTTTCTTCTTAGATAATGCCAAGTCCCAACCGTCTGATCCTTTATAAAATTTAAATCATTCCAACCCAATCTACATAATACCACTTGTTCAACCTCTGCTATATATATGTTTTGGCATGTAGATATTCTTCGGTAGTAGAAGTGATTAGAAAGTGTCGTCGGTGAGTACTATGCAAATGTTTTATTTATAGGACCAAATAGGCATGGTTGATAACTTGACACATTTAATGGCGAAGAGATGAAAGAAGCACTTTAAGCTTTTTATGTGGTATGGAAACATGAAAGGGTTTTAGTTATAGCTATTATTTAAACTAACAATTATAGCTATTAATATGAAGTCATTAAAAGCTCTAAAATGAGTTTTACATAGTTTATAAACTTATTACATTAATGCTCTCATTTATGCCAAAAAAATCAATTTTTGATGTACACTTTTCAAAGCTTTGGTTACAAAACATGAAGCCTCCACATTAAATTATTGTATTCAATTTATATGTATATATATATATATATGTATATATATATATGTATATATATATTTATATATATATATGTATATATATATATACATATATATATATATACATATATATATATACATATATATATACATATATATATATATACATATATATATATATATACATATATATATAGATATTAGCCGGGTACCCGCGCAATGCAGCGACGGGTACCCGGTAACTAAATATTATGGCGAGCAAACGTTGTTCATTTATATGTTTTTTTCTAACATAACTTTACGAAATAATGACAAATTTGAATTAAAATAACTATTAACATACCGATACAACTATTTCACATCCAAATAACATAAGATTCAAATTAAAGAGAGTAGCATAAATAGTTAAAAAGACATAAATTAAAGATAAACGTCAATACAAAATGAAATTTAATAGACATTGAAAAAGATAACTCATTAACAATATAATAATTGAATAAAATAATCAAGAACCTACTTGTTTATAAAAAATATATTTTTACCTTAACGAATGATGAAGATTTGACTTGTTGAATGATGTAAGCCATAGTGTTAGAACCTATTGAAGTTATACATTTTTAGATTAAAATTTTGATGATGGATTATCAATGTCAATCATCTATATATAGAATTCACAAATCAACTTTTTTTATATAAAGCAGTAGAGATACATACTATAAAGTGAGCGGTTTTAACATTAAATGTTTGTAACCACCTTGACCTATTAAATGGGTGGTTTTAACATTAACTTAATGACTATGATTATGGTCATGTAACCACTATAAATTTATGGAGGAGGTTATGAGATTAATTGGTCGATTAATGCTCATAACTCCTTTTGGCTAGGAGTTACAAACTCTTTTAAATGGGCTATTATTAACACATGCTAGTTAAAAAATGTATACATTAAATCTGGTGTGAATTTAAAAATGTGTATGGTAAACATTGACTAATGGCTTTATATCTTTCCCAAACAAGAAATATTTTGGTCCCTTAAAAATTTTAAGACTTCTAAAATATAATCACACGGGTACCCGCCACTGCAACGACGACGGGTACCCTGTGACTATATTTTGTGACGAACGAATGTTATTCGGTTAAACGTTTTTCTAACAACAACTGTACAAATTAATGATAATTAAAATTAAAATAACTTTAAGCAATAACTATGCAAAGTATTTTATATCCAAATAAACATAAGATCCAAACCAAAGAAATGAACACATAAGTAGCATCTTTGAAACATAAGTTAAAATAGACCGATACCCGCGTGTTGTGGCTAGGGGTGTAATCGAGTCGAGCCGAGCTCGAGCGTGACAGGGCTTGAGCTTGGCTTGAAAAAAAATAATAGGCTTGAGCTTGGCTTGATAGCTCATCAAGCTTTGACTATCCAAGCTTGAGCTTGGCTTAAAAAGCTTGAATATATACAAAATTAATTTATTTAAGAGCCAAACCCCCCAAACTCATCAATAAACATATGTATAAATTAAAACAAACAAAAACCATAACTGAAAACCAAATTAGACTCATTTAACATTAATAAAACCAACAAACATACTAATTATTTCTATAACACCTCGTATTTTAGGTCATTTTATGACATTATGAAATTCACAATTTATTTTTAGGGTTTTACGCGTTTGCTCTTAATTACATTTATAAAAAAAATAACTATTTATGTAGCCAATTTAGTAGCTCATATTATTTCAAAATATAAACAGTTAGACACCATGTATCATTACTCGTTACAATAATATATAGATACAGCAAGATTTTACAAAGTCTAATAGTATAAAATATATTAAAAATGTTGATAAGTAATCTTATAATTTCAGCCCTAGTTGCGGTGACGAGTTTCTGTATAATTAAATCTTTCGACGAGGAGTTAGGCGAGGTTCAAGGACCATAAAAACCTTGGATGGCTAAATCTATTATGTGTGAAGTATGATTAGTTTGTGTTGTAGCCTTTTGATTCATTTATAAACAATCAGTTCTTTTTATATTAATATTTCATAACTGATATTTTGATGTATATTAATAAAAAATTTAAGTTTTATATGTTACAAGTATTGATTGGTGGCTACTCATTTATTTCCTATTAAATCACTAATTTAATCATTAATACGACGGTTACAACTTTTGAGGTTACAAGTATTGATTAAGTTTTGAAATCCTTCCATAACAAGAAATGTTTTTATCCCTTAAAAATTTTAAGACTTCTAAAATTAGATGTCCTAAATGCTTTATAAAATAGTAGAGATAGAGATAGAGATAAACTTACCAAACTCAAAAATGTTATAAAAGCAGCAGATTCGGTAGTAAGGTTCGGGTTGTGGTGGGTGTCATCATGAGGATTTCAGTGGTGGTGGGTGCCTCGGCGGTGGCGACTGATGGTGGTGAAGGCGGTGGTGTATATAGTTGTGACAGGTGCGAGTTTATGTTTTTAGGATGAATGAGAGAAAGTTTATGCCTATCAGATTCGGTGTGAAGAGTTTTTATATTGAAATGGGTTGTTACGATTCATATGATTTAAATGAGCTGTTATACTTTTTGGGTTGTTACAAATTACAATTAATATTTGTTTTATGGGCTGTATTAATATTGTGTGTTGCTACAAAATGGGGTGTTACAAAATGGATTTCACATTAAGATACTAAATTTTGGGATTAGAATCCTCTCAAGTTGAGTCAAACATGATACATCATGTTCACCAATTACAAATTAGTTAAATGTATACAACTTTTTCTTTTAATGAAAATCAAAGGCCCACTTATTTATTTCCCCTCATAAAAAACATAACATGATCAATCATGTTTGACCACAACTTGAGAGAATCTTTTTCCTAAATTTTGAGTTATAATTTTTAATTATGTGTATTTATTGAGTTTATAACAAAAGTAACATAAATCTTTCTATAACAAGAAATATTTTGTGTTCTTAAACTTTTTAAGACTTTTATTTTTAAAAAGTTTTAAATACTTTATAAGGTAGTAGAGATAGTAAACTTGTAAATTTGCCATGAAGTTTATAAGATTCACTTTGTGATATGTATGATGTGTAAGCATCGATGACTACAATTTAAATGTTCATGCATGTCATGTATGTATTGTTCATTCATGAATTTGAAATGACTACATGAGATTTTATTTGGATTCTATTTTTTGTGTTTGCCATGACATAAAATGAATGATCATTGGAAAAACTTTTAGATAAAGTTAGAATGGTTAACATATAGACATGGCCACATGCGTAAGATTTGTGAAACATGATTAATTATTTTAGGGTTTTTCTAACTTTTGTCTTGAGGACACAAGATAAGAAGCTAGGGACTCACAAAAAAGTATAGAAAAGTACAGGATTCATAAATTGTGTGAGTCCTTGTGTACTGGTCTATACCTTTCTGTGAGTCCTTATGTACTTTTTTAACTTCTTATCCTGTGCCCCTATAGCACAAGTTAGAAAAACCCATTGTTTTAAAGTGTAGGTGTATATTGCAATGTAATTATTAATAAGAATTTACATAGTGGTGGAAGGCAAGCGAGCAACAAGCCACGCAGCTAGCCCTTTTTGGATTGCAAAGCCAATTCGCTTAAGAATCTAATTTTGTTTCACGTCCACCTACAAACCAAATGTTATACATGCATGAGACTGATATATGATCTAATATGGGTTATGTTTATGATGAAATATTTTATGTGATTTCATAAAATTCTAAGAAAACCTAGTTAGCATACCACATAGTCTGAACCACATTATCTTGTAATCACAACAGTGACCGTTGGTTCTCTTCGTTGTTGACGTTAAATCGATGCTACTAGTTTTTTGAAATTAAAAAGTTATCATATCAATTGGAACATTGACATGTTGTAAACCAAGTAATTACCTGCTAGGTCAAGCCAGTGTTCATAGTTTATAATACAATGGGACCTTTTAAAGGGCAATTTAATGCAAGTTGGATATATTAATCTAAGAGGACTACAAATTAATATACATTGGAGTATACATTTGGTATTAATAAGCCAATGTTCATAGTTTATAATACAACGGGATCTTTTTCTTGTGATCAAAGGAAAAAGTTGAACAACATATTCAACTATGGTATTATAATTCGTTGTGATGAAGAACTTGTTAATAAACATTGTCTTATGTTTAAAAGTCAATGTTGCCATTTTATACACGTAAAGATAGTGAAGATACACTATTAATAGCTTACCACTTGATAAAGTGGTTCGCTAGAGACTTAGTGCACAAGTTGGTGTTAGAGAATTAAAAGTACACTAAAATTCTTTAATGGTGAGACACTCAATTCCCTTCTAGCTAACGCTAGGAGCTGAATTTAATGCGAAAATCTCACACTTAGATATTGGAACACATGTCATATTTTTTTAAGGTTTGTGTTCGGACCTTCAAGATAAAGAGGTTGAACTTTATCTTCTTAATAGTTCTTTTATAAAAAATACATGCAAGAGCAAGAATAAAAGAACCACCTATATGAGTATGAATTTTTTTCGCTTCAAGAAGCTTGGACTTTGCTTCCTATATGCTTTTGAATGGATAAGGACGCATGCCTTGTAGAGCCTTAGTATAAACATTTGAGAAATGCATAAACTCGTGTGCATATTATCTTTGAGTATTCAAACGAATTGAAGGGTTCAATCCATAGAGACACCTTAATTTTTGAATATTTAGAACACGTAATATACTAAGTGAAAATTCAATCGTTGCGTCATTTTCATCTATGCATGAGTTTGATTTGTTTTGACTACTGGGAAATCAATGATAACACTAAAATGAGGGAGGATTGTTGGTAATTTTAGTGTTATCAATCATTTCTTTAATTGTGACTTACCCAAAGATCAAACGGATTTCAAGTTAAACTATAATACGAGTTTGGTGGTGCGGAGCACTTCTATAAGTTAATTTGGTTTTCAACACAACAAATGGTGGTTATTAGTTATAATCAAAAGGTGTAACCATTCACCAAAGGTTGTGAATTTTCATTTTGTGTGTATGTAATCACAATTTGGTCTTCCATAGGTAGATCATCATATCAAAAACAAATACAACAAATTCTCTATGTTTTGCTGTATTTCTTTGGCCTAGAATTTTTGTGTTCATTCTTGTCTTATCCTTATACAAATTTCTTGTAACCCAAGGCAATCAACATGGTAGAAATATTGTCTCAAGAAATTGAGCTTTTACACGATTAAAAAATTATCCAAGTTATCTTTGATTATCAAGACCCGAATACCAAAAACAGTTAGAATTTTAAACAATGCAGAGGCCTAGAATTTGTTACCAATTAAATCTCATGTTTTATACAATGAGGAAGATGAGAAAATGATGCATATCCTAAATTATTTTTAAAGCTCCAATGGTTAGATATGAATAAGAAATTCCACTCAAGTTAAGCAAGAATAAAAGGTTAATCTTGTACCAAATGAACAAGTCTTATTAACTATTGATGAAAAATATCAAAAGAGTTGTCTTCATTGAATGCATTACATATGAGATATCATATGTATTTATACTAAATAAATAGCTTTGATAATAAGCAACCTAATCCAAACCCTAAACCTAATGGACCACAAGCCTACAACCGAACTTGGGCCAATGACTCGTCTAACACTCTTCGGCAGTTTGAACGGGAGTCTTCCAGATGGAAAACTGGATAGAATGTTAAAATCGCCTTATTATTCTCTACTTATTTCTTTCTTATCCTCTTTGTTGATTGTGTGCACGGGGGGACTTGTATTTGAAAACATAATTGTATATTGCTTCGTGGTTTCCTTCATTTTTTATGACGTTTGCTATTTTTTACGTCATGGCTTGCTTCGCCTTTAGGAGGGAGTGGCAATTTGATGGTCAACTTTTGTTGTCAACGACAATGATCTTCGACAATGAAAACAATTAGATGAGGAAAAAATATGGTTGATCGAAGGCAACTCAACATATTTTGTGTGTTTTGACGGCTAGGGTTTAAGGTTCTTGAATGGAATACGAAAATAAAATCATAAATAAACCAAAACAATAAAGCGAAAGAAAACAAGATCCCTCCGAATCACCAGCAAGTAGTCAATGACCGAAGGATAGCAATTTTTCTTGGAGGATCTTACCTAAAGCTGTGATACCATGTAAAATATCAAAAAAGTTGTATTCATTGAATGCATTACATATGTGATAGCATATGTATTTATACTAAATACATAGATTTGATAATAAGAAACCTAATCCAAACCCTAAACCTAATGGACCACAAGCCCACAATCGGGTTGGGCCAATGACTCATCCAACAGACTCTAGAGGTAATGGAACCCAACCTACTTTCAAAAAACACAAATATGATCGAGTGTCTTAGAAAAGAAGAACAAATACTTTCAAATGAATCATAAAGTAATTGGTTACGTGGTAATCATGTGTTCATTACTCCTTAAGCCTTGGTTAGAGCATCAGGTGCCTAGGAGTCATAAAACTCGTGTTATAGAAAAAAGAAATCTCTATAAGTTGGAACTTACAACTTAAATGAAAAGCTTTCTCCTTCCATCTCTCAAGGTATAGAACACCTACTGGTTTACACATAACCCAATAAAACATAAATACAACGCACCAAAAAATAGATAACTCAGATGGTAATTTTGGTACTAAACCCTATAGCGCGAGGGAGTGTTGGACTTTAGTTATTCGCTCGCGATATAAAATGGTGCGAAGCAAAAAAATACCCGGCATGGGGTGCTCTTAAAAGGGTAAATTTGACGTCCAAAATACGTCAAAAGGTCAAATTTGCCACCAAGTTATTCAAAGGCTAAAATTTATGAAAAAACAACTCCTAAAGACAAACTTTCCACCCATATTTTTGAGAGTTTTTTATGTTACCATGGTAATTAAGAAAAGTATTTAACATAATATGTACTCTTAAAAGTAATTAACATAATATTTAGTCTTTTAGGTTGCCATTATCTTTGACGTTTTAGTCTCTTCCTCCTTCACATTGCCAACACTTTCATCATGGCATGATTTTAGCGTCATCAATTGTAGGAACAAATCGATAATGTTGAAAAGAATATAACTCTGATTAGGAATGATGTTCTATGTCAGATCAACTGAATTAGTTTGCGGTGATTTTGATTCATATGAGTGGATCAATGCGAACGTATAGTATTTCATATAACCTTAGGATAATTATGGTTTCATTCCATTCCTTAGTTTGTTATGCTATTAGGTTTTGTTGATCATGTTAGTTGTTTGTTTACATCATTCCTATAAACTATTATGGATATTGCACCTGCATATCGTCTAATAAACAAAGAATACAAACAATGCTTACGAAAAGTGATTGCAGAATATAAACCGACACAAGCTGTAACGTGGTATCTACGGCAAGGGAAGTCATAGCAGTCCAAAGGTCAAACCATACAGATATTATTATTATTAAGTACACACGTGCACAAGAGATACAATTTATAATTAAATTGAGGGGGTATTTATAAGTGTGAAACCCTAATCCTAACTAGCTCCCCAATATTGCGTTAAAGCCCGAACTAACTACATATGGGCCGAGCCCATGTTCCAGAAGTTTCTGCCCATGATAGAGGGAGCCTATATCTCTGAGATGAAAATAAATAGCTGAGAATGTGCATACACCAACGACATATATTTTTTAAGGGTCATTATGCGCTACAAAATACACATAATGTCTAGAACATGATATCAATAGAAAAAATATAAACAAAATCAACCTAAACAACATGTTAGTTAAATAAAGGCAATCTTACATGCCACAAAAATGTATACGAAATATTAATTGATATTAACACATAATTGAAAAAAATGTTAAAGCTCATGCGTACATGGGTACTTTAGCTAGATTAGTATTAAAAATTAAATATAATTTTATTAAAAACTTTAAACATTACAAAATCAAGTATTTATGAATTGTAATAATATTTAAATTAAGGGTATATATATTTAGTCTTATATATATATATATATATATATATATATATATATATATTTTTACTTATTTACTACTATATATAATACGTATACATTAATATATAGACGTATAGATACGGGTTTATACTACGTCTATACATACATTATACCATTTTCAAAAGCCAAAAAATTGCATATATATCTAACTTAAACTACTAATTGCATATATATATCTTTAATAAACTTTTGTAATTGCATATATATCCTTTCTTAACCTTTATAATTACATATATATCTTTTATAAACCTTTCATATGTCTTATATATCAAAATAATAATTTCAAAATAATTATGAACTTTAACTTATTATATTTTTAATTTTATTAATAACAAAAGTAACATTTGTTAAAAAGGTATGATGTCCCGAGGTTCAAATGAACTAGATGACAAAAAATAATATATCATGACGATATTTAACATCACAAAAAATCACCTTATATCATATATAATATGAATGCATTAAATAAATTCATCAATATATTAGGATTGTTATATATGTATAAAAAATAAAGTATTTTTACAATGAAAATGTGTATTACTACTAAAATGTTTGTAAGTAAAGAAAAAGTAACTTTAAAAATTATTTTTTATAATTATAATTGTAATGTATTTTAGAGTTGTAAATTTATATTAAATAGTTATTTGTATATATATAACATATATAAGGTTTAGGAATGATATATATGTAGTTATAAGTATAAGTTGGATATATATGTAATTTTTGAGCTTTTAGGAGGATATATATGCAATTATAAGTTTGAGTTGGATATATATGCAATTTTGAGCTTTTGGAGGGATATATATGCAATTACCCCTTAAATTATAACAATGTTACTCCCTCCGTCTCAAAATTATTGTCCCTCGACAAAAAAACACAGTTTAAGAAAAATGCATTTATTACTACTATCTCTTTCTTACTTTTTGTCAGAATAACAGTTTTACCCTTAGCTAATTAATTAAAGTTTTCTTTAAAGTTTGTAATAATAATTTCAAACAATGGTAATATAGTAAACTTATCTATTTTTAGTTGAATATAATTAAATTGAGACATCCCAAAAAAAGACGTGGACTATTAATTTAGGACGAAGGGAGTATTTTAATATTACAACCCATTTAGTATCTGCCGAGATCCCATGAGGCAATTGGTTCTAAAACTATTGTTTGGCGAAAGTTATTAATGTCATGAAATACAGATGATTGTTTTTCTTTCTTTGAATAAATTTTGCCTTTGACTTTTATATACAAATTAATGACACATTTAATGTATTTGTTGTGCATTTGCTGCAAGGGATTGATTTGACATTATAAATTCTGTTAACAAGAATATATTACTTGCAAATCTGATCATCGTGCTCATCTTAAAAGTCAAACATACATCAAATGGCATATAGCCATCAAAACACTTTTTCCATGATCACCCTCCTCCTTCTTTTCAACATTGTTTTTCTTGGTTTTTCTGTTGCAGAGCAAGGTCAAAAGACGATTGGCAACTGGTTAGAAATTGCAAGCCCAGATGATCCAGTTGTAATAGAGGTAGGGAAGTTTGCAATAGAAGAATACAACAAGGATTCAAATAGTACTTTGAAGTTTGGCAAAGTTATAAATGGGCACACCCAGATTGTTGGTGGCATGAATTGGCGACTGACTATTGAAGTTGTAGACAGTCTTTTAACTAAAGACTGTGAAGTTTTTGTTTTTGAACAACCGTGGGAAAATGTTAGAAAACTCGTTTCATTTAAAATAATTGAATGAATACTTTTCTTCAAACTTACATGTGATACCGAATAAGAAAGATGTTCTCGTTGACATTAATTTAGCATTATATTGTTGCACAAGAGCTTGATAAGATTCTATAGATGACCTTGTGGTTGCTTGTTAATGATTTAGAATATATATATATATATATATATATATATATATATATATATATATATATATATATATATTATATAGGTAAGATCAAATGAGAAGAAAAATAAAAATGAGAATGATAAGAAGTAATCACAACCACACAATTTAGATACAGCTAGAAAAGTGGATGCATCTTCCTAAAAAATTTCCCTCCTAAGTCAAAATGTGTGGTTAGATTACTTCTCATCATTCTCTTTTTAATTATTCTTCTCACTGGATCTTTACTATATATATATATATATATTGGGTAGGGTTATAATAAAAGAAGTGTTATAATAAAAAGGGCAAGATGACATCTTAGCCATTGGATCAAATGTTGCTAGATCAAAACTGACGGTGACATTTTTGTAAATATGTAAAACTTTAGGGTCAATTCTATAGTTTCTAAAAATCATTAACCGCGTCTTGTATTTTCCCTAAATACACACCCATCGGTTTTATTTCACACTAAAACACACTAAAAAACACACACAAAAACCTAACTGCTATCCGATCAAATCTATTGGATCAACAATGGTTCGAACAAATCTATCTGATCTTACACCACCTGGTAACTATATCAAACTGCATTTATTTGTTAAAATCTTACTACATCGATTATGTTTTTTTTCAATTAAATTGTGTTTATGTTTATCTTTTAGAAAAAATAAAGAGGAAAAAAATAAGAAAACGATTGAAGTGGATTAATCAAAATCCATGACTACAAGTAAGTATTTCATTTTATTTTAATTTTGATTGAAATTCAGTAGCTGTTAATTTTAAGTCAGATGTATGGGTGAAAATGATGGTTTATGGTAAATCGATATGAAGTATGGGTGAAAATAATGTTTTGTGCCTGAGATGCATTACGATGTTGTATTATGTTCATAGGAATGAATTATGTTAAGTATGGTTTGCCGTTGTTAAACATGATTGTGAGTGCCTGATTATGTTTGTGATGTGCTAATAAAGAACTAAGATGCATTATGATGTTGTTTTGTGTTCATAGGGATGAATTATGTAAAATACAGTTTGTCGTTTGTATGAAACATAAATGTGAGTGCCTATTTATCTTTGTGATGTGCTAAAAATGAAATGAGATGGATTAGGATATTGTTTTATGTTCTTAGGAGTGATTTGGTTTAAAATGTAGCTTGTCGTTTTTCGGAAATTGATTTTGTTTGTCTGCTATTGTCTATGATGTGGTAGAATAATGCTTGTAATATAGTAGGTTTCTAAGGTTGTTTATAGTAGTGATTTAGTTTAAAATGTGGCTTGCCGTTTTTTTCGAAATCGATTTTGTTTGTCTGCTATTGTCTATAATGTGGTAGAGTAATGCTTGTAATGCAGTAGGTTTCTAAGGTTCTTCATAGAGATGATTTAGTCTAAAATGTGGCTTGTCGTTTTTTCCAAAATCGATTATGTTTGTATGCTATTGTCTGTGATGTGGTAGAGTAATGCATGTAATGCAGTAGGTTTCTAAGCTTGTTGGTAGAGATAATTTAGTTTAAAATATGGCTTGGCGTTTTTTTAGAAATCGATGTTGTTTGCCTTCTATTGTCTATGATGTGGTCGAGTAATGTTTGTAATGCAGTAGGTTTATAAGGTTCTTCATAGAGATGATTAGTCTAAAATGTGGCTTGTCGTTTTTTCGAAATCGATTTTGTTTGTATGTTATTGTTTGTGATGTAGTAGAATAATGCATGTAATGCAGTAGGTTTCTAAGGTTATTCATAGAGATGATTTAGTCTAAAATGTGGATTATCGTTTTTTTCCAAAATTGATTATGTTTGTATGCTATTGTCTGTAATGTGGTAATGTAATGCAGTAGGTTTCTAAGGTTGTTCATAGAGATGATTTAGTTTAAAATGTGGCTTGTCATTATTTCCAACATCGATTATGTTTCTATGCTATTGTCTGTGATGTGGTAGAGTAATGCATGTAATGCATAAGGTTTCTAAGGTTATTCATAGAGATGACATAGTTTAAAATATGGCTTGGCGGTTTTTCGGAAATTGATTTTATTGCCTGCCATTGTCTATGATGTGTTAGTGTAATGCCTCTAATGCAGTAGGTTTTTAAGTTTGTTCATAGAGATAATTTAGTTTAAAATGTGGCTTGCCTTTTTTCTGAAAATCGATTTTGTTTGTCTGCTATTCTTTGTGATGTGGTAGAGTAATGCCTGTAATTCAGTAGGTTTCTAATGTTGTTCAAAGAGGTGATTTAGTCTCAAATGTGGCTTGGCGTTTTTTTCGAAATCGATTGTGTTTGTATGCTATTGTCTGTGATGTGGTAGAGTAATGCCTGTAATGCAGTAGGTTTCTAAGGTTGTTCATAGAGATGATTTAGTTTAAAATGTGGCTTGGCATTTTTTCAGAAATCGATTTTGTTTGCCTACTATTGTCTATGATGTGGTAGAGTAATGCCTGTAATGCAGTAGGTTTCTAATCTTGTTCATACAGATGAGTTAGTTTAAAATGTGGCTTGCCTTTTTTGGAAATCGATTTTGTTTGTCTGCTATTCTCTGTGATGTGGTAGAGTAATGCCTGTAATTCAGTAGGTTTCTAATGTTGTTCATAGAGGTGATTTAGTTTAAAATGTGGCTTGGCGTTTTTTTTGAAATCGATTGTGTTTGTATGCTATTATCTGTGGTATGGTAGAATAATGCCTGTAATGTAGTAGGTTTATAATGTTGTTTATAAAGGTGATTTAGTCTAAAATGTGGCTTTCCGTTTTATCTGAAAGCGATTGTGTTTGTATGCTATTGTCTGTGATGTGGTAGATAAAGGATGTAATGCAGTAGCTTTCTAAGGTTGTTGATAGAGGTGATTTAGTTTAAAATGTGGCTTGTCGTTTTTTCCCAAATCGATTTTGTTTGTATGCTATTGTTTGTGATGTAGTAGAATAATGCATGTAATGAAGTAGGTTTCTAAGGTTGTTCACACGAGTGATTTAGTCTAAAATGTGGCTTGCCGTTTTTTTAAATAATCGTAATAGCTTATATCGTTGCCCCTTTATAGGAATTATTGTCTGCATCGCTGCTCCATATGATTTTCATACTCCATCTGCTACAGCCTTTGCGCGTATGTTTAATGTCACAAGGCGTGACAAAGCCACGAATGTATTGTAGTTTAATAGCAGTGGCATTCCACGTGCCATTAAACTACGTACTAGTAGTGAGCCTAGGATTAGGCGTATGTGGGGTAGCAATAGCATCCGTAATTATAAATTTAAACATGATGGTATTAATGATAGTGTACGTGTGGGCGTATAGTAAATGGAAATGGACATGGATATGGATAAACATAAATGCGTTAAAAAAATTATAGGGATTGTCTCTAACTAGTTGTATGGGGATATGTTTAGAGTGGTGGTGGTACAAAATCGTGACGATTCTAGCAGGATACTTGTCGAATTCACGGTTAGTAGTAGCCGGGACTGGGATATTGATACAGACAACTAGTTTGATGTATACGGTTCCTATGGCTTTGGCTGGCTGTGTATCGGCTCGGGTAAGTTTTTTTTCGAATCTTTTAGTGACTTGTTATATTCTATTTTAGTGATTTGTTATTCTGTTTTAGTTGCTTAAAATAGTTGTTACTAAAAAGATTTTGATCCTAAATTTCCATTTGAAGTACCACTCCTAATTCTATAAAGTTTAAACTGATTCAGTAGACAAGCCGAAAGATCATATGGTTTTAGACTATCTTTACTGTATAAGAATAGAAAAGAAAGCTTTTTTTACCTATCCATCCGTTTTGATTCGATAAACAACTCTCTTGAGTTTCCTTAGATTTGTTGACATTCTTTTTTAACGGATAATTGATGTTTGGAATTTTTCACTCATCCTTCTGATTTGTAGACCCCATCATAGTACACCTACTGCATCATAGTACATCTTGGTTATTTGGTTATCCTTCTGAATCCGCTGATAGATAGTTTCTTAAATTGATGGTGCAGAGATGAGTTAAATGTTTTCTGCTAAATGTTGTATTTGTCTTTATAAACAAATGATGACACATATTCATTGTTTGAATTGTAGGGTTCGGTCTGCTTGTTTTACAAGCCTTTAAAGGTGCTCTTCACAAGAGATCATCTGGCCTTTACATTTCAGAAGAATACAACTTTTATCTAGTATAAGCATTCAATTTCTAAAGTTTTCAAAAAACAATTTAAGTGCATGAATTCAGTTTAGAACTAGGAAACTGGAACAATAGATGAAATAATTAGTTATTTGATTTTATTTTTATGAGAAGGAATGCATGATGTTGGTTAACTGGTCATATACGTACGGGTCAAAATTGAGCCGGATAAGTGGTCAACTTCTCTTGCATAGTTATAAACCGC
>BQNB010027621.1:21923-57458 GCA_026074375.1 Tanacetum coccineum
AGCCTATTAGGGGCACACGCGTTAAACACGAAGAGTATGTTTTACTTCACGATATAATTTAAATAGTCATTAATTTACGTTAATTGTTTAACTAGTTTAACGAATAGTTTAAATATTAAACCCAAAGGACTAAACTGGACAAAACCTGAACCTTATGGTGCCCATTGTTTGGCCGACCCATAGAGGGTTCTAGAAAGGGGTGTTTGTTTAGTTTAAGGAAAAGGAATGAAGAGAGGAGAAAGATTTTGTGATAAATATGGAAAAGATACTTATCTTGTTCTAAAAGCTTTAGGGTTGGGTGCCTATATAAACCCCCACCCTAAACCTCATTATTCATTCATAACAAACCCTAAACACCTAGAAATCGGTGCTTCCTCCTCCTCCCCTTAATCAACTGAATTTCCCTTTTAAGGGATTTCGGTTCCTCTTCATAAACCATAACCGAAACCCTAAAAACCCTTTTGGGGTTTTTCAGTTTACTCCTTCCAAATCAAATCGACCTGAAACTCTTTTAGGGTTTCGGTTTTACACATCCTCCTTGCTTGACAATTCTTGTTCTACACGTGGTGTTAGTTTGGTGTTTTTCCTAGCTCGACGATACACAAACCCTAACTAGGGTTTTTCGATTTGAAGGATTAGATAATTAGGGGTTTTTTTGTACAAACCCTAATTAGGGTTTACTTAGGTCAATTTCTAGAGCTCAGAAGGGTGCATTTGGTAATTGATTCAACACAAGGTGTTTGGTTCGTGAAGGTAGACTATCAATCGACTCATACTTGGTTGACGTGTTTGTGTGAGCAACCGTAGAGGTGGTAATTTAATCACTCGTTTCAAGATTAAGATCCAGTGTAAGTTTATTGATTTTTATCATTAAACAAAAGGTTAGTAAATTACTTATTTAATTTATACGTGTTAAGCTATATGCTAAAACTAGATCCATTCCACTGCGTACTCGTAGCTAATTGGTTACCTGGTTTGTTAAATCCCAGCAGTGGCATCACAAGGTAACTCATTTTGGCATTAGGGTTACACTTTTGAATTATATTGTGTCTTGAATTGTACACGCCTAGATTTAATTCATATGTTTGATCTGCTGCGTTTTATATTTTATTTACTTTTTTCTTGCAAATATGGCAAAGATTATGAAAATCCTTGTCATAATTAAATAAAACATGTTAAGATCTAGATCTTGAAAACTATTAATGGTTAATATAGATTAAAAAGGAATAAAATTAAATTGTTAATTTAGTAGATTTGTTTCCTTTTTATTGTAGATCACACTATATATCTAAAAGATCTTGATTTTTATTTATGGTAATTAAAATCTTTAATTTTTTGAAACTAGATCTTTTACATATTTAGTTTCATTTTGTCTATCCTTCCGGCCATAAGACCCACTCAATCACTTTTGTGATGAATAGGGCGATCTAGGCACATTGATAAAAATCTAGTGAGGGTCTTATGGTTCTCCAATTGGGGAAGACTCGTTTGAGAACTCGAATTTTACATGTTTACTTGTTTAATTTAATGTCATCTTTAGTATTTGTCTAGTTATGTGCATATTTCTACTTGGTTACTTGCTTAAGCGCCTAATATGTATGCAATACGGACTAATACCTATTGTGAAAGATGATATTAAAACCAGTCTATTAATTACACGCCTAAATATATGTTCATTGTGACCTATTATTTGATTCGTGAAATAATTAAAAACTGGACGTTATGGATTATTGGGAAGTACGGCTCATCCACTAGAACAATCTATAAGAGAAGTTTAAGGAGGAATTTCCTAAAGAATTCAGGTTTTTAATAAGCTTCGCCCTGACCTGGTTCTCTGCTTCTTTGCGCATTCGATTGAAGTTACCGTGAACCAATGTAATCACTACAATGTCATTTATAAAAGGTTTTTAAAATTAGTGCTACAAAATTGTTTTGCATGCCTTTTTGTACACGTTTTTAACACTTTTATGTGTATACCCCTATGAAAATTTAAAGTAAATGCCAACCAACCAAGAACACGTGCATTTGGCTTGGCCTCTCTGGTCAGACCTCAGAGTCATTCCAACCCATGGCAATTAAGTTTCACTGGTCAGACCTTTAACTATTTTTGCGCGTTCTTGCTTGGTGGACTTAAATCCGGTTACCTGGTCAGACCTCGAACTTGAGGCATAAGATGAGAACTAAACATGCTCACGACATTATTATATGATTACTAATGTTATGACTGGTCTCATAAATATAAGAGTTGCATTTAATGTAATTAATGCTCGTTGCTTACCTTTTGCCCTACTTGTTTTCTCACTGGTCAGACTTCTGGTTAATAAGTGGGAGGTTAAGATGGATCTTAGTGTTAATTAGTAAATTAATTAGGTAGTTAATTCTATTAAGAATTTAATTATTGAAAATAATAAAATTGAACTTTCTATGTTCTAAATTAATTGTGTTATTGCAACATAATTCGCAAACGAAAGTTTGTTTTCTCATAGAAGACAAACATAGTCTTTTTTCCTGGTAAGAAGAGTTACTCCTATCACTTCTAATTAGTTGACAAGAATAAGATAGGGTTATAATTGGATTATTATCAATTATATTTAAACTTGCTTTTAAATCTTTCATTACCCTCTTCTAGTTATGAAATCTTTGAAAGATTAATTACTTTGTGTAACTAGAGTACATTTTGTCTATAGCTACCAAAATAATGACATCTTACACTTGTCACGATGTATGAGTTTAAATCACACGAGTAAAGAAAATTGCTAGCAGGTCTTCTAGGTAAATTTTCTTAGACTCGACTCATTCCTTATAGTGCTAAACACACTTGTGGCTAGGCAGACCGATTAAGGAGGAATTGCATGCTAAAATGTTCAAGTTAATGAAAGCATGAATGGCTAGTCCCCCATCTACATAAGTAGAAATTCATATACTTAGTCTAATACCTAATTACATTGCTACATGTAGGCATTTTGAGTGAATAGGAAAGTAAATAAATTGCTATTTGCTTTATATTAGTAATGTAACACTTACAATGTTAACAAATCCAGTGGGAGTTTTGCGTTTCACTACTGAAATGACATTTATGTTATGATGTCAATTTCAGTTGGAGCTACAAGATTTATTTCGTTGTTAGTTGCCCTTATTATTTCTAGCTTGCTTTGAAATAATTCATTACTTTCCGAATATGAACGACCATGGTTTAAGGAAAATTGCATTTTATTTTATAGATAATGAGTTGCCTTTCTGATGTTGCTTTCCGAAAAGTTATCTATAGAACAATAATCCACAGTTCCTTATTAAACGTTATGGTTCGAAATCTACTTGTAATATCTATGACACTATCATATTGTTTATACTTTCTTAAAAGAAATCGTTTTATTCGAAAATAAACATTTGAAATTCAAATTTTCGACCTAAAACCGCTCGAAAGTTCCAGAAATAATTCCCCATCCTACAACAAAAGGATAAACTTGGGGAGCGCCTAGTCTAGGAGCGCCCCCTTAAATACAGCGTGGCGGGCCCCCATTATCTGTTAAGGTAACCGCCCACTATATTTCAGAGGGACCGCGCAATAGGTAGAGCGCTCCTCCATAATGTCCATAAATTACTGTACTTTTCCTACTATTTTCTCACCTTTTTGACTCATTCTTTCTGAGTCAAAAACAGCCCACAACATCTTCATTAAAATTCCTTTGATCATTTTAATCATAAAGCTTTGCTTCCAAGTTATCCCAGCTTAATTCCTCATGCAACAAAGAATACTTCCCTCATCAAGTGAAAAAAGTATGTACACCTCAAGTGTGTATTGCATTCTTGTTGATCTATAACATAACTTGTAAATCCATTTGTATATCTTGAAAATTTGTGTAGTTAGAAAAGATTCTGTAGTGATTGTGTAATATATTTTTGAAACCTTAATGATTCATCCAAGTTGTGATAGTTAGGTGTGAAAGTAGAAGTGAAGTAGTGAAGTAGTGTGGTGAAGAATACTAAGGCATGAAGAAGTTGTGTAGTTGTGAAGTTGTGTTTTAAAGTCAAAAAGTAGTGAAGAAGTTATGTAAGTCGTGATAGATTGGTCTACTAAAATAGAACTCGACACTAGCTTATGTCAGAAATTTGATATAAGCAAAAGTGTGTAAACGTTTTCACCGCCATAAGGGAGTTTGTTTGACATAGTGAAGAAAACTCTCGAGTTAGGTGCTCGATGAGTGGAGTAGGGCGAAGAGGTGCTTCGTAACCGAACCACTATAAATCCTTGTGTTGTGGTTTGATCTTTCTAACTCTTATCGCTTTATTTCTTTG
This sequence comes from Tanacetum coccineum, assembly GCA_026074375.1. NCBI lineage: Eukaryota > Viridiplantae > Streptophyta > Magnoliopsida > Asterales > Asteraceae > Tanacetum > Tanacetum coccineum. The sequence continues at coordinate 26,220 of BQNB010027621.1, forward strand.
ATTGTTCTTACTTATTATATTATTCATATTAATTATCAAGTATATGAATTAACAAAAAGTCGAATCAAGTTTGATAAACAAACATAACAAATTAAATTAAAAAGCGGTAATGTATTCAACCCCCTTTCTAGTTTTTCCACAATTGGTCCAAGATCAGTCAAACAAGATTTTAAAATAAAGTGTATTTAAAACTTGAATCGATCTATGGAATCAGAAAATATTTATAAGAAGAGGCTATTTATGCAAAAGACCACCAATATTTGAAAGTGATGGATTTATTTATTAGGAAAAATAATTCGAAAACTTATGTAAGTCAAAAGATCTAATTTTTGGCATGTTATTTACCGATTGATTTCTTCCTATTCATAATAATCCAGAAAGCTAAAAAAGGATAAAATTATACCGTTTTTCATAAACAAAAGGAGGACTTAAAAAGAAACTTGCTAAAAATAATAAGCTAAAATGGTAAATTTATAATGCTTAAACCACTAAAGAATATGAAAGAATTTTTATGTGTCCAACCTCAAACTAAATTTGGGATACTTGTTAATCACGGCAATATCTAGATAGTGGGAGGAAATTTGGTATGTGATTAATTCTACACATACCATTTATACACTATATTAGGCCAAAAAGACCACAAAAGGACAAAAATGTATTGTATATTGTGTGTTTTATGTTATTCATGTGCAGGGAACGGATATTAGACAAAAAGACAAAAACAAGCCCAAAAAACAAACAAAACCGGACACGAGAAAAAAAGAACGTGAAAAGCCGAGGGCAAAGTGTGCACTTATCAAGGAAAAAAACCAAGCCCGTTAAACCTTAAAACCCCAAAACCCACATCAAACCAAGAAATCCCTCTAAACATAAACACCGTTAGTCTTTAGGGACTAACGGTGTCAATCCCCACTAATTACAAAATTGATCCTTATCCTAAATGAATACTTAACAAGTGTTAAGTAAACATTTTTAACCCTTAAATCCAATACCCGACCCAAACCCCAAGCCCAGGTCAAACAACTTAAAACACTCGGTCAACACTCAGTTATAACTCAACAAAAAGAAGTGGCGGGAAATGCAGTTTTACTGTTTATCTATCGTCAACAATGGTAAAAACAAGAACAGGGTAATTCCCCAAGGCTGGGTAAATGTCCCTAGCAACTCAAGACGCTCCTCTTTCACATGAGTAATGCATGACTTCCTCACCCTATGGCCAAGCTGGCAATCCGATCTCACACAACAACAATTCAAGGGTTGAGATTAATTTTCATGATGAAATTAAAGATTGGATGGTGGGGATTCATTCCTTGGGCTCTACTTAAGATTACACACTCAAAAGAAGCACAAGTCTTATCTTAAGACCTCCTCAATCTGCCTAAAAATAGTGATAGATAGTTAGCTAGAAAATTGTTCCTAATTTATGCTTTTAGAATTGGTTTAACCAATTTACTTTCTTGTCATTTACTTTTCATCGTATTGTAATTTCCTTTTCAATCAATAAAAAATCACAAAAATATTGTTCCGTTTCCATTGTTACTGTTTCATTCAATCATCTCAATTACTTGTTCAAGTTATTCATTACTGTTTCGACTCCTATAGTTATTGAGCCTTTTGTTTAAAGCTCATTTGACTTTTGGATTGAAGATTTCAAGTTCTCTGTTGTATCAGGAAGCTTTGTGGATTGGTTTTGGATTTTGGAATTGGAATAAGCTTGACATAAGCTTGGTTTGATTTTGGGATTGAAGCTGATTCAGAAGTGGATTAGGGGAGTTTAGGTTAGATTTAGGTCTTCTACAAGTTCTAAGGACCTTGTGTAAGTTTTCATTTCAAATTCTAAGTCATCTTATAGCATTTGCTTATTGGTAGGCGTATTTGAATGCCTTATTACTGTTTCAATGTGGTATAATATGCTTTGATTTAAGTGTTTGTTTTAACTGTTTAAGAAGCCTTTAATAGTTTAGATCTCAATTTTCAAGTTGGCTTAAAAATTGTTAAAATTCCATTTATTCTTGCATAAATCTGTTCTAATATTGTTCTAGCTTATTTTATGATTAAATTTGCTTAATAGTTTGATATTAATTTGTGCAACATCTGGTTTCTACAAGTTTTTAAATGTTAAAAATCTTTGCCAGCCTAATTTGTCAACTTCATAAGGGGTGTTTGGGACTAGTGTAGTACTAACTTAAAAGTTAGTACATGCTTGTGTTCCTTTCATTTTTGCTTGTTTAGTTTGGTACTAAATCAGTATAGGTTAGTTTTTAATCAAGTATTTACTAGTTTTAATCAAGTTTGCTTAAAAACTCATGTTTTTCTTAGCTTATTTTCTCTCCTGTGGTAATGCAGTCAGTCCTTAGGATTGATTCTTTGATCTTGAGGTTTGTTGCTTATAAGCTGTGTTATTAGGTTCCATTTAAACTCCTTTTTAAGTGTATTATCTGGTTAAATTACTTAGTGCATAAGTAGATTTTAGGCTAGATTTTAAGGATTTGAGCTTATTTTGAAGTTTTAAGTTGAATTAATTATCTATTTTTGAGCTTAAAGTTGCTTGTTTAATCATTCTTAGGCCTGCTATTCCTAGATTTGCTCAAATGCTTATTAGAGCTTATAGCTCATCAAACTGGCTTATTTCAGTTTTAGGATTGCTTATTAAGTAAAGATTAAGTGTTAGGAAGCTTATGTTTGATAAGCACAAGTTTCTAAAAGCTTGTGTTTCAAAACAGTTAGTTTGTCGCTTTAATGTTAACTGTTAGCTTATATTAACTTTTCCAGCTTATTTAAAAAAGTTTTAAAAATAATTTCTTCACAAAAGTTGCTAGTTATAAGCTGTTTTAAAAGTTTCATAAAAAAACTTTTGTAAATATTTAAAAAGGGAAACCAGGGGTGAGCAAGGCTCGAACCTATGACCTCGACCTGACTTAACCCTTATCACACACATTCCACTCCACTCGATAGCGCCCTTGGGACTTTACAGTTCCCAAGTGCAGGGGCTATTCTTTAACCCGACGTTTTTAAGTACTTGTATAATAAGCGACTTCTCGTAGCTTATATGGATTTTTCACAAGAGCCTTATTGGCTGAGCTTATTGTGTAAGCCTCATAATTTTTCCCCTTGTGTTCTGCTAGTAACAAGCTATTTTTCGTATTTTTCTCATATTTTTAGGATTAGTTTTGCATTTATAGTGAATTAATTTAGGTTTAAAACTTTAAATAACCATAAAAAATAAAATATAATATATATATATATATATATTTTTAGTCAATTAGGATTTATTAAAATTAAATTTACGTTCGTAGGGGTTAAATTTGCTTTAGTTGCTTAAATGTCGCGTTTTTAATTCCCATTTACGTTTTTTTATGCTTACGTGTTTAATTGTCGTACTTGCTTATTTGTTATTCGAGCATTTAATTATACTTGTTATTTACATTTAGTAGGACTTAGAAAACCAAATCAAAAATCTTTTTAACCATTCAAAACGCGCGATCACGGACTTAACATCGATTTTCAATTCACGCTTCGTTGGGGAATAAACGACCCGGGAGGTTTTTGAGACAACTTTGGTTAAAAGTTTGTTTCTTAAATCCGATGGAAAATACTTACTATACTATAATTGTTTACACCCTTATATACTTATGTATTATATTATATATAGTGTGTTTTTGGACGTATCAGCCGAATTTTTTCCTATATGTATATTAAAACTACACATGTTGATTAATGCTAAAACATGTTAAAAGGTAGTGATATCCAAGCATATATATATATATATATATATATATATATATATATATATATATATATATATATATATATATATATATATATATAATATATAATATATCATATATATCTTCAAATCAAGTGAGTAAACTTTTAATAAAATTAAGGAGTGTTTTTGGTTCCACTCCTAGATGATTGTTTAGAGTCAGAATGTTATCATCTATATTTTTATCACGTATATAAACCCATAACAAACTATTGTGAGGTCATCAAAATAATACAATTCCATAATATTTGACATATGGACAAGATCTTCTACCCATACGTAGCGTTTGGCTTATCACGAATTAATAAGAATTTTTGAGTCAAAATAAGTATTTTACTAGTGATAAGCCAATTGCAAACAAACTCATATGAATTGACGAAATATACAATCTAATGTATACTTTTGTCAATACTTAAAGTTGAGTTAAAAATAAACTAAGGAACATAAAAATTACTTCTTAGGTTTTTATTTTTTAGAGTCGAAGTAATTTTGGTTCCACATATAGTATGTTTCTTACATACTCTTTTTATTTTTGCATCTTTTCTCATTGTTGTTGACTTGCTTAGGTGACAAAAATGCCAAAAGCTACTACCACCAATATATCTCTCATTAAATCCTACATCCCAAAAGTATCCAAAATTCCCGGCATTTCCCCTACTATTGCCCAATTCTACAAACCAATTGAAAACCGCAACATTCACGAAGGTCATGTTGTTGATCAAGCCTACTACAAATCCAACAATATCGAGCGTCTCTTTACTAACATTCGCTTCAATTGTCTCTTTCAAATCAACAAACCGATTGTTTTTATATTTATTCTAGACTTCTATAGTCAAGTCACGGTACAAACCGATGAATATGGCTATCTTGTCATCTCTTTTATGATTCAACACGAATTCATAACTCTCACTCTCGCTCAATTCGGTCAAATCCTTAAAATTCCTTAAAATGGTCAAGCCGTTTTTACAAACGAGTGGGACCTTGCATCTCTTAAATATTCTCAAGAAACCGAGGGACCATATTGCACCGATCTTCCTACTCCCGATGATATTCGTCGACTTCTTGAATTGGAATGTGTCGTGGTAGACCGTTACCATTAAAAGTCAAACATCTCTCCTCAATCCAAAAACAAATCTCACCAAAAATTAATTCCCGACATGAAGAAATTGGAAAACTCATTTAGAGAATGTGTTCGACTAGGAGGACATCGGACCGTCGTCGCCCGCTTCCTGCTCACATTTGTATTGTGTTGAGTTGCCGAAAGACAATACAATCTTGCTTATTCTTTTTCAAAAGAATCGAATTGTCGAGCTACTCAACCGCAAATCTCCAATGGCAATGTATTAACTCTCTTGATCGATACATCCATGGAAGACGTATCCCTCTTCTTGACAGTGAAGCCTATGACATTGTTGAGCGAGTCATGCGTCCTCTTGCCCTAAGACAAACTCGACGACCTCAAAGTGATCGTGGTAAGGCACGTCGTTCAATCTCTTCTTCATCCTCTCATCATCAAGGCACGTCATCTCACCAACACGATGATGATGATGATGTCAAAACTTCTCGAGCAAGTACTTCATCTCCTACCACCTATATTAACTCTCTTCATCCACTCGACTACCAAAACTACCAAATACCTTCTCTTTCGAACCAACTGATGAAACTCTCTTTGCACGACAAACCACCTTGCTCAACCAAACACAATGAATGCATGAGGAGATGCGCGGAGGGTTCAAATCATTTGGAAAGGCACTAAAAAGAGTGTTTAGCAAGAAGAAGAAGTGAAGACATAGGAGAGAAATTAGCTAGATAGCTAAATGGTGTTTAAGACAATTTTTAACTTGATTATATGTATTTCTAAAAACAACTTCGTGTAGTGATTATCCATTTATACAAAGACTTGGGTGTTGTTATCTTTTGTTTTTTTTTTTAGATTCTTGTATGCTATGATAAGTTTAAACCTTTGGTTGTTTTATTTAATCGACTACTTATGCTACTTTGGTTTCATGATTTGATGTGTTTATTACATGTTATATGATTAAATGTGCTCATAAAACTCAATAGGGCTTGCTACAAATAAACCACCAAAACAAAATTACTCTTACAAAAATTCTAAGAAAAATGCGTTTTTTCTGAAAAATGAAACCAGCAAGGGCCGCCTCCCCTTAATTCATATGAGCGCCCCCACCCTTATCCTTTAAGGGGACCGGCCCCTAATTAAGGGGACCGCCCTAGCAAATCACGGGTAAAACAGTATTATTTTTTCTGCTTTTTGATTTTTTGACCCTCTTTTACCTGAGTCTCAGCTATCTTTATCCCAGAATGCTCGAAACATAACTTAATAACGATAAACTAGTTCAAACTCATTCGTATTATTAAAAAAACTTTCCTTTCCCATAATTCCTCCAAATTGATCTCTCCAATACACCAGTTACTTCATCATTCATAAACCATTATCAATATCCATGGCATCCACTAAAGCTTCCATTTCCAAAGCCTCCAAGAGACCAAAAATCAACATCATTCCACCGAAAACAATTGTTTTTGTGGATTGTTTTCTGAATAGATCTTAACCTTTAGCTTGTAAAGGGTTTGTTCCTTTAGATAATTCTAAAGCAACAATAATGAAACACTGATTTGAACACTATTGATTATGCGAAAACTAATCAATAATGCTAAGAAGAACATATTAAGAATCACAAAAGAACTTTATATTTTAACTTGATCGGCTAGTTTACAGATTACAAAAACTATGTTTGCTAATGATCTCTATTAATCTGTGAGAACTATACACTAACTATTCCCAGGGTTCCTTTTATAGACTAAGGAAACCCTAATGGGCTTTACAAAACGCGTTAAGAGATAATGCATATCTATTCCTAATTTATCTCATGCATATCTCATAAGCAGTACTAATACAATATACTAGCAGTACTAATACTAACTAACAATACTAACTATTACTGGCAGTACTAACATTGTACTGGCAGTACTAACTACAAAGCTAGCAGTACTAAAGACTTAGACTTATTTCTTCAATCTTCATTAACAGCATTAAGTCTTCACTAGCAGTATTAATCTTGATCCAGCAGTATTAACTTGTAGAAGCTTCAGAATCCTAAGTAATCCTCCCCTAAACTTGTGATTACCCTCTCAAATCTTAATTTCTTTCTCTGGATTAGATCTTCAATTCTTCTTTTGCTGAGGATTCTTTCAAACACAAAATTTAAACACTTTTATTGTTCTTCAATCTGAGTCTTGATAAACTTTAGTAACTCAAATGCCATAGAACTTTCTGCTTCAGCTTCTAATTCCCATTAAGTATCTTCTGAAGTGGTTTCTTTGGTGATTGGATAACTTTTTCAGTCTACATAAATAATGAATAGTCATCAAAGTAACCATCAACCATCAGTTGTGTGCATCCACAAGTTTCATACAGCTTCCACTGATTAGATTCCACTTGTTTTTGATTCTTCCCAAATGTCATCATCTGCTCAGGATCAACTTAGTATCTTCAGATCACCCCATAACATCAAATTGTATCCTTCTGGAGTGTTATCTTGAAATCTTTCCATTACCAACCTGTGTAAAACCTCTAAGTCATGTCTATCAAAACTTTTCAGCATACTCTCAAAGGTTTTATGATAACTAGATTCCCATCAGCCCTTATACTCTTGTATAACATCAGTACTGTAATAAACTATTGAATTCCAATCAACTAGAGAAACTTAGTATGCAAGATTTCAGATCTACAAATTCGCCTCATCTGGAACTACTGTCAACCACAGTTTAATTTTTTTTTTTTTTTATTTTATTATTTGTTTTTTTTTGTTATCTTTTTTAGTTTTTTTTTTTTTTTTTTTTATTTTTTATCTTTTTTCTCCTCATAATCATTGTTTCTTTCTCTCGTTCTTGGTCTCTTTGAGATGTCTTGACCTTGTTTGTCATTGCTCTTCTTCCTGCAAGTGTTTTGTTTCTTCTAAAATCAACAGCTTCTTTCAAATCAACACTGACTCAGGATTCTCATCTTCTTCTTAAACCTTCTCTTCTCTACTGTTTTTGAAGTTTCTCTTTCACTTGTTTATGAATAATCGTTTTCACTTTAGTCCCATAAGAAAAAGTATTGACATGATCGCCATAACCCCGTTCAGAAAATTGTCTGATGTCATTAAAGCTCATTTTCTTGAAGAGCTCTCCTTTTAACCTCTTTGTTCTTCAAGTGTGTTATCATATTTTTCTTGCTTGAGCTATTGACGCCGGAATTATGCTTCAAAGCATGATATCCTTTCTACACTTCGGATCAATTCCAGTCAATTCCCAGAGTTGAGTAAGGTTTGATTGGGAACCTCTTGACTTTGATCAAGTTGGTCTTTGGCAATTCCCTAGCTGCTTCCATATTTAGCTTTCTTTTTCTCTATCTTCTTGCAAAGCACTTGCTTCCTTTCTACATTAATCTAATTCTTTCTTCCTTCCATCATCTCCTTAGAGCTAGACTCCTCATCCATACTCCAACTGCACTTGAGTTCTTTTCTTAACTTTTTGGAGTAGCATTTTCTCTATTATGAGCCTTCTTTATCCTTGCGACTATACTCCTTCTTGATACCACATGAGGTACACATGTTACTAAACCTTTGGAGGACTAGCATACTAACTTGTAAGTTAGCAATTACTAACTTGTATGTTAGTAGTACTAACTTGTATGTAGCAGTACTAACTGGAAAAAAAAAAACGTGTTCAGATACTGGTCCAATGGTGGACAACCAGTATGGATAATAACTAGAAGGGTTTAATCATCAAAAAATTTCAAAATACCCTCAATGAAGAAAGACTTTTGTCCCATCAGAGTACTAACAAAACAGTTGTTTTATTACTCCTGTTAAGCAAAATGAGAAAAGAGCATTTCACAAAGTATTAACTGCTGAGGACCCAGTTAGGTACTGCTATGTTTCTTATTTGAGGTTTGGTCACTAACACCCTATTAATCAGTTCATAAGGTGTCCTTGATTTTTGAACGTTTGTCACTAAATAACCCTATTCAGTACATAGGAGCAGTATTTACTGCCTCTGCCCAAAATGGATATTAAAAGTAAGTCTGTTAACATAGTTTAGTTGCCTCAATAAGGGTCTAGTTTTCCTTTCTGCAACACCATTCTGCTGTGGAGTTCTAGCCATACTAAACTCCCTTTTTATTCCTTTCTTAGCAATAGAATTCATTCATAGCATGATTCTTAAACTCTGTCCCCATTTTCACATCTAATATTTTAACATTATGATTCAGATTGGTTTTCTAAGCCTATTGATAAATTTTACAAAGGATTTCACAATGTTTCAACCTTGTACTAAGAAAAATACCAACTAAATCTGCCTGAAATCATCAGTCCAACCAAACTGTACATTTTCTTGTTAATACTTCGACAAGACAGGTCCCAAATACGTCCATATGAAGTAATTTCAGCTTTCTGATGATTCTTTTCTAACTTTGCCTTACAGGAGCTTAAGTTGCTTTAACCCTGATCTTGCAGGCAACACAAGTGTGGTCATTGACAAAAACTTCAAGGTAAACCTCCTAACAGTAGGATGGACCATTAACAAGTTTGTTTATATTTTTGAAATTCACATGACCTAATCTCCTGTGCCATAATTTAGACTCATCTGCTGTTGCATTTGCATATAAACAAGTTATACCTCCAGAGGGAACAATGTTCTTTAAGTTCAAGCGGTACACATCATCCTTTCTAGGAGCTTTAAGTACAACTTGACTTTCATCAAGAAGCTTAAAGCTAGGAGCAGATAAGGCATTTAGTCCTTAGAAAAAGACAACTATTTTTTATTGTCACACATTTGTGAGACAGAGAAAAGGTTAAACTTAAGTTCATCTACAAAATAAACATCATCAAAGTCTAAACATTTTTTTCGAATGAATCAATAGATATGCGATCCATATTTGATAAATAAAGCTTCTTATATAAAAAAGTCGTAAATAGGTTTAAATTCAAGGTCGGTTCTGTAACATCTAGCATACTTGAGGGTGCGTTTTGAAGATTGTTTTTTATTTTTTATATTTTATTTTACATCGTAGGTCGTGAACTTCTTTTTTTAATAGCAATGTCTGGCCCAAGAAATCTGGTAAATAATACGTAGTAATAATTAACTACATTATTTTGTCCTTGTGGTTTTACAGACATTTCATTTTCAGTTCAATTTTTTAAAAGGTCTCAGATCCACTCCAAAATTAAAACATCCGTTTGAGGTTTTGTCTAATTTTTCGTTGACTGTTAGTCATACCAGTTAGATCATATAAAAAGATTAAATTATCATCTTCCTAATATTACAGAATCAACAAGATACCCTATCTACATTATTATAGCATATTTTCTTTTTATTATTATTATTATTATTATTATTATTATTTATAATAAATCACTTCATTAAACAAGTCAAGAGATTTAAAAAAAAAGTGGGAAGCCGAGATACTATCTGGCCCCTTACTCCTTTAGCTATAGCAAAACCAATCCTATTAAAAATATGAACCGCAGCACGTGCCTTAATATCTTGACTCATGGAGAAGTTTCGAATTCGCTTTAGCAAGGTAATTACACCCTTTTCTAATTCCCCCAGAGAAGAGAATGAAAAAGGAAGAAACCCATATCTAATAGTAGCACACTTAATTTCGTACTTGACACATTTACGATGTGCCGCATTAATCACCGCACGACCAGGCATAAAATCAGCCATCCAGGTTTGTGTTAAAGGTGAAGACCCAGTCAAATCCACACATACATCAAGCCCTCTTTCCCACAAGTTAAGTAACATATCCGTTGGGCGTAAGGGTTTGTCATGCCCCCTATCCAGCCCGGTATCAACTTCTTTACCAGTTGAAATTCCCAACTGATACCAGATGTCGACAAGTGTATCGCACACAACATTATGGCGATGTTTAATACCAATAATGCCAGCACACGATACCGCATGGTCTCCATAAATATCTCCATTATTATTATTATTATTATTATTAATTAAAAAACTTTTATTAAAAATTCATGGTAGTTTCAAGAAATTAGTGAGAAGCCGACATACAAAATGGGCTCCCACTCCTCTAACTATAACAAAGCTGATTCTACTAGAAATATGAACAGCAGTACGTGCCTCAATATCTTGAGTCACAAAGAACATTCGAATCCACTTCAGTAAGGTAACTGCATCCCTCTCAAGTTCCCCAAAAGAAGAGAATGAGAAGGGAAGAAACCCATATCTAATTTCTACACACTTGGCCTCATATTTTACGCGTTTATGTTATGTAGCCTCGGTCACCGCATGCCCCGATAAAAATCAATCATCATATTTTGTGTCAAGGGAAATAAACCTGTTAATATATCAAGCCATCCGTCCCACGAGTAGAGCAACATATCAGCTGAACGTAAGGGTTTCTCTCGCCCTCCACCAAACCCAATATCAACTTCTTTACCAACTGAAATCCCAGACCAAAAACGGATGTCGACAAGGGTATCACGGACAACGTTATGCCAAAGTTTAATACCAATAATACAAGCAAAAGATACAACATGGTCTCCATAAATATCCCCTATAAAGACCCTGGAGCAAGCAGAGCATGGCTTCGGGACAATGAATAAGGGAACACCCAACGGATAACATAACATACACCGGTAAGTTCTGCCGTTCATAGTCTGTCCTAACCCAGAGATCAGAATTACCTTGAGCCAGTCAGAAGTATGTTCCTCCATTTGAGACTTCCATAAAGCCATTTGTCAAGTAGACATAGAAAAAGTAGATTCATCCGTTTGAGTAACACGTGTGAAATATATATATGCCTATTTCTTCATGAGTTTAGGGGCAGCGACATCACTTAAATCACTCAAAAGATAAATCTCCATTTTAGAATTAAAAGTACTCAGGTGTAACACCCCTAAATAGGGTGGCAGCGGAATAAGGGTCTTAGAGTGTTACTTCATCGATCAATAGCACAAGATATGAGAACGACCTCTATATGTGTAGTTTGAAAATGATACATTGGATTTAATAAACTTGTGTGTTACATAAGCCCAAAGCTTAACTTGTTCATCCTTGTAAATATAAAGATTTTAATACATAACAGATATTCTCAAAATGTAACGCACACAAATCTTTATAGTAATTTGAATCCAAAATAATGACCACCAATGTATCCTTGTTTCTTGTACCTTATTGACCTGAGAAAAACATGCTTTAAAATGTCAACATAAAGTTGGTGAATTTACAGGTTTAAGTAATGAATAAAGTAGGACCACAAGATTTGAAAGTGTGTTGGGATTCTAAAGCTTCTACAAGTTAATACTGCTGGCTCAAGATTAATACTTCTAGTGAAGACTTAATGTTGTTAATGAAAATTAAAGAAATAAGTCTATGTCTTTAGTACTGCTAGCTTTATAGTTAGTACTGCAGTACAATGTTAGTACTGCTAGTAATAGTTAGTATTGTTAGTTAGTATTAGTACTGCTAGTGTATTGTATTAGTACTGCTTATGAGATATGCATGAGATATCTTAGGAAAGGATATGCATGATCTCTATACGCGTTTTGTAAAGCCCATTAGGGTTTCCTTGGTGTATAAAAGGAACCCTAATCATAGTTAGTCATATATAGATCAATATAGTTCTACATAGATCAATAGAGATCATTTTAGCAATCATAGTTTTGTAATCTGTAACCTAGGCAGATTCAAGTTATAATATAAAGTTCTTTTTTTATTCTTAATACTGTTCTTCTTAGCATTATTGATTAGTTTCCGCATAATCAATAGTGTTCAAATTAGTGTTTCATTATTGTTGCTTTATAATTATCTAAAGGAACAAACCCTTTACAAGCTAAAGGTTAAGATCTATTCAGTAAACAATCCAACAAGTGGTATCAGAGCATGTGTGGAAACTTTGAATAAGAAGAACTCCATTATTTGAAGAAGATTTACAATCAAACTAGGAAGATGACCATCTCCTCCTTAAGCTCATCAAGTTCTTCTGACAAAGAGGTACAAAAATGTTCTAAACAATGTCTTGAATCTTTTAAAACTCTTTAAAAGAATTATAATAGTGAAAGAGAAAAACATAGGAGAGCAAGATTAAAAATTCAGGGTTATGAGTTAGCCTTAGAGTCACTAGAATCTAGGATTCTTATACATGAAAAGAATGAATTGGCTTGGGGTGAAAAATATGAGTTTCAAAACTATGATCTTAAATGCAGAGAAATAAAAATTAACAACCTAAACATGGAATTAAAGAAAGTAGTCAAGGAAAGAGATGAGTTGAATATTAAGATAGCAAAATCAGAAGAATCATCCAAAAGTCTTAATATTTTACTCAACGGTCAAATGAGTGCCCATGATAAAAATGGTTTAGGATATGGCACATAATTGAATGAAATGAGTGACAAGTCTAAAACTGATAGTGAGATCAGTATGAGTGTTTTTGATGTCAGATCTAGAGATGAAGAGTCCACACCAGCAAATGATAGGTTTTCCAAAGCAGATGGGTATCATGTTGTTCCTTCTCCCATAACAAGAAACTTCCTAACCCCAAGAGTTGACATATCATTTGCAGGTTTAGATGAATATACCATTAGAAAGAAAATCATTAAGTCAAAAACAACTGAGCTTAATGCTGACACTAGTAAATCTAAAACTAGTAAGACTGTAGGTAATACAAATGAAGTAAATGTTGAAAAACCTAAGTCTGTCAATGAATCAGTTATGTCTACACCAAACATTAACAAAGATAAAGTCATCATTGAGGATTGGAACTCAGATGATGAGGATGATGTGTCTGAATTTAGTCCTGTTAGGACTAATGAAACTCAAACAGCTAAAACTCAAGTTGATAAAATTGGTCAAACTTCTCAGAAACAAGGAATTGGATTTAAGAAAATAAAAGCCTACTTTGTCTGTAAAAGTACTGACCATTTGATTAAAGATTGTACTTTTCATGACAAACAGAGTCAAGAACCTAAGCTGAAAACTATGGTCAATACTAGTCTAAGGGTGGACAAACCAGTATGGTATAATACTAAAAGGGTTAATCATTAAAAATTTTCAGAATACCCTCATTTAAGAAAGACTTTTATCCCATCAGGAGTACTAACAAGAACAGGTTTGATTACTCCTGTTAAGCAAAATGAGAAAAGAGCAGTTCACACAGTTAGTACTGCTAGGCCTGTTAGTACTGCTAGGCATGTTAGTACTGTTAGACCATTTACCCCAAAAACAACACAAACTAGTAGTGCTGTTAGACCAATTTACCCAAGAATGGACAATGTAAGACTAAGAGCCTCATATTCATCAATCAAGAGGTCTACTACACAAAACCATCTTTTAGACCCAAAAACTTAAAACAAGATGTTAAAACTTTTGGGATTAAAAATATGACTACTGTTGGGACAAGAGCAGTAGTTAATACTGGTAAGGGTAAGATGGAAAATGACCTTAAGAAGTCAAAAGCATGCTGGGTTTAGAGACCTAAACTTAAGGTTCTAGATCATGACTTTAAAAATAGTAGATCATACATTTGTAAGCAATTTGACTATGTTGATCCAACAAGCAGAATCAAGTCAGTAATGGCTTGGGTCCCAAAGAGAAATTAATTCTCTTATGAGTCTTATGAAAAATGTGTTGGATTGTATTTCTTTGTGTTTGGAACTAACATTTGGCAAGTTTAAGAGCTTAGAGTTTATTTGATTAATAAATGATATGCTGATTTGATGAAAAATGCTGGAGTTAAGGCGAGGATATTGATGTTAGCATGAATATTCTTTAAGTGTTGTTTATATATCACATAACAAATGGTCATCACTTTACCATGTTTAAAAGACTTCAAGAACTGGCTAGTCCAAAGCAAACGGTTTTGGTAAAGACTTCACAAATCCGTTGATGGTTGATAGTTTACCAAAAACTATATGGTTATCAATGCACCATGTTATTGCAATGAAGCATTGGCTAGTCCAAAGCAAACGGCCTTGGTAAAGACTTCCTAAATCCGTTTATGGCTGGTAGTTTGCCAAAAACTATAAAATAGTCCAATGACCCACCTCTCTTAAGAGGTTACACACTTGGAAGTGGGGAGGATAGTTTGGAACTTATGGAATTGATGGAAAATTGTACCCAACTTGTCTGTTTTGTGAGGAAAAAGAATAGAGAGATTTGGTGAGTTTAAAAACAGAAAGAGAGTTGTGTATGAAAAACATAAATGAGTGTTTGGTGAGAAAAAGAATTGAGAGATATTTTGTGAGTTTAAAAACAGAAAGAGAGTATATGAGAATCTACATTGGTGCTGAATATCTATAATGGATCAAGTTTGGAGTTAATACTGCTTGGTATAACACTTAGTACTCTCAGTGTTAAGTTAATACTGATAGGCAAGTATTACTACTACTGGATGAAGTTAGTACTATTAGGCTTAGCATTAGTACTGCTAGACCAAACTTAGTACTGCTAGGTGATCGTTAGTACTGTTTGAGTCCTAACGGATTTTCCTCAATCAAAGAGCCGTTGAGATATTTTTGCCAGATCTATAGCTTATAGGGTTTGACTAATTAGAGACTTCTTGATTTATCTATATCATTAAACGATTTATTCAAGATAAGTACAACTCTTTTACAGTCGGTGAAACATACTCTTTTAAACCTCACTCATAATTCAATTCACTTTACTAGACCATTACACTTTATCACATGAACTAATCCCACATCTTTACTCATCTTCTCATTCATCAAATGGCACAGTTGGAATTTTGGGACAAGCATAATATGGTCGCATATTTGGTTAAATCTGAAAGCAGTGAGGGTTTTGATGAAATCATAGATTTTCTTACTTTAAGCCATATCTACTATGCCCTTACTGAAAATCCCATTATTTTTGTGTCCCTTATTGAACAATTCTAGGAAATTGCTGTTTTGAGCACTACTAAGGAAGGACTTCTAGCTATTTCTGCAACTATTGATGGACATAAACAAGTCATAACTGAAGCTTCTTTGAGAAGACATTTGAAGTTAGAAGATGCATAAGGCATTTCTTCACTCTCCAATGAAGAAATATTTGAGCAATTAGCTCATATGAGGTATGTGACTAATTTTGAAAGCCTTACATTCTTTAAAGGACATTTTTCACCCTAGGGTAAGTTCTTTATCCACACAATTCTACATTGTCTGAGCTCCAAGAAGACAGCATGGGATCAATTCAGTAGCAACATTGCTACATCAATCATCTGTCTAGCTACAAGCAGGATGTTTAACTTTTCCAAATTCATCTTTGAAGCTATGGTTAAGAACTTAGATAGCCTACACAAATTCTTATTGTATCCCAGGTTTATTCAACTTCTTCTTAACAAACAACAAAGGTTACTCTTGCCTCATACTAGAACCTATCCTACTCCTACTCTGACAAGTAAACTGTTTAGTAATATGAGGAGAGCCTCTAAGGGGTATTCAGGGGTAGTAACACCATTGTTTGAGAGTATGTTGGTACAAGCACATGATGAAGAGAAACATCAATCACCCTCAAGGATTACATCTTCACCATCATTATCTCCACAACCCACTCAACTATCCCCTTCACCAGAACCAATTCAACCCACCTATAAGGCAGAGGAGACTGCTTCTATGCCCCATGATTTACCTCTGCATGCTATTCACTCACGTGGAAGTGTTGAGGGTAGCATGCAACAACATGATTTGACTATCTTGGTTAACAAATTGAGTGACAGGATTGATGGATTAGAGAAGGACTTGCAGCAGACAACGAAGACTTATAGTACTGCTCTCACCAAGTTAGTACTTAGAGTAAAGAAACTGGAGTACAAGCTGAAGTCTGGCAAGGCAAGGAGAAAGGCAAAGATTGTTTTTTCTGATGATGAAGAGATTATAGATGATTCTTCCAAACAGGGGAGGAAGATTTCTCAAATTGATGAAGATCTAACAATTTCTCTAGTACAAGATGAAGGTATTTCTTGGATTCCACTAGAAGAGGAAGTTCATGAGAAGCCCAATGATGAAACTGAAGTAATTATACAAGAAGAGACTCCTATTGAAACTATTGAAGAACATGTAAGTGGTGAGAAAGGTGAGATAGAGATTAGTACTGCTAGTCCTCCAAAAGTTATAAAGGTTAGTACTGCTGAAGCTCATGTGTATACAAGAAGGAGTGCCAAAGATAAAGGAAAAGCTATATTGAAAGAACCTGTTACTCCAAAGAAGGTTAAGAAAGGAACTCAAGTGCAGTTGAGTATGGATGAGGAGTTAGCTAGGAAGATGGAAAAAGAAGAAAGAGCCAGATTTAATGTATATCAGGAAGCAAGAGCTTTGCAAGAAGAAGAAGAAGAAAGACTAAATCTGGAAGCAGCTTGGGAATTGCAAAGACAACTAGATGAAAGACAACAAGTCCCTACAGAAGCTACTCAATCTAAAGGAATTGACTTGAATGATCCAAGTGTACTAAGATATCATGCTTTGAAGAATAAACCCGTGTCAATAGCTCAAGCAAGAAGGAATATGATAACATACTTGAAGAATCAAGGAGGTTAAAAGGAAAGCTACTTCAAGAGAATGAGCTATAATGACATCAGACCAATTTTTGAAATGGTATGGGATCATGTCAATACTTTTATTCGTATAGGGTCTGAAGTTGAAAAAGGGTCTTCTAAACTAAGTAAAAGAGAAACTTCAAAGATAGTAGAAGAAGAGAAGGTTGAAAAAGAAGATGTAAAACCTGGCCCAGTAATGATTGAAAAGAAAGTAGTTAGAACAAGAAGAAAAACACTTACAAGAAGAAGAGCAAGTGACAAACAAGTTGAAGACAGCTCAAAGAGACAGAAGAAAGAAAAAGAATCTGATGACTTTGAACAAGAAAAAGAAGATTTAAGAATGTGGTTATCAGTTCTTAAAGATAAAGAAGAATCTATGACTCTAGAATTTCTCTCTGTCAGATACCTTATAGTTAATTAGGAGTATCATCTACATGGTTGAATGGAAATGAAAGATATGGAAGCATACAAGTTAACAAGAGCAGATGGAACTGTAAGCTTTCATGGAGGTACAAAGTCATTATTTAGAAGACTTGACAGAGATGACCTGAAGGTTTTATACAAATTGGTTCAAGAAAGATTTGAAGATCATTCTCTAGAAGAAAAGGAATTAATACTTTGGGGAGATTTGATGATGCTGTTTGATCCAGATGAGCAAGATGAGATAGGGAAGAACCAAGAGAGTTGGAAGGTACTGAAATGGAAATTATAAGAAAACTTAGGAGTTTATTCAGTGTTTTTGACTGATACTCCTATGGAGATCAACATGCTTGTTGAGAAAAAGAACCCACTCAAAAAGGAAATACTGGAGAAGATGATAAACTTGAAGCTACAAGCTGAAGAAGAAAGCACCATGGCATTTGAGCTAGTCAAGTTTACAAGATCACAGATTGAAGAGAAGCATTAAAGTGTTTGAAAGAATCCTCAGCCATAGAAAAAGATCTAATCCAGAAGAAACTTGGGATTTGAGAGTAAATCACAAGTTTAGGGGAGGATTGTTGGGATTCTAAAGCTTCTACAAGTTAATACTGCTGGCTCAAGATTAATACTGCTAGTGAAGACTTAATGCTGTTAATGAAAATTGAAGAAATAAGTCTAAGTCTTTAGTACTGCTAGCTTTATAGTTAGTACTGCCAATACAATGTTAGTACTGCCAGTAATAGTTAGTAGATATAGTTCTACACAGATCAATAGAGATCATTTTAGCAATCATAGTTTTGTAATCTGTAACCTAGGCAGATTCAAGTTATAATATAAAGTTCTTTTGTGATTCTTAATACTGTTCTTCTTAGCATTATTGATTAGTTTCCGCATAATCAATAGTGTTCAAATCAGTGTTTCATTATTGTTGCTTTAGAATTATCTAAAGGAACAAACCCTTTACAAGCTAAAGGTTAAGATCTATTCAGTAAACGATCCAACAAAGTGTAAGACATGTAACACATACAATATTTCAAAATGTAATTACGCCTGTGCTAAGCTCATGAAACTGAAGCTACAAAATGTCTGTATGCAAATTAATGTAAATAATGTGCCCGTGTAGATGTCCGACCCGCAACTGTAGCACCCCCAAAAAAATCACAACGCAGCGGAATACCACTTGAGGTGCTACTTCATATTAATAAGTACAAGTTACAAAAAACAACTCTAGTGAGACGTTTTGAAAAGTCAACCATTCAAAAAAAACTTATAAATATCAAAGTTACAATAGGTCCCATTTATAATGTATTAAAAAACATTTTCAAATGTTTGTCGAATGGTATTCACATTATAAAGCCTTTAAAAATATATTCGCGTGACTCAAATGCTCTCAATGCTTAGCTAGCAAAATAATAACCTGAGAAAATACATGCAAAACGTCAACAATAATGTTGGTGAATTCATAGGTTTAACTAAAAGCGGTATTGAAAGAATTCAAGTAATATTTCAGTAAGGAAAATAGCATTACAGTATTTCAAAGTATTATTTTCAAAATCTAAGTAGTGATTCAATAATCAAGAAATGTTCAGTAGTGGACCATAAGACTTAAGTAAAGTAGACAAGAGAAACAAATTCACAAAGTCCAAAGTAATATATATTATTGCACTAAGCTAATGACACCGAACCTTAACATGTAATGAAATGTAATCAAACCGGTACTCGAGGTTTGTGCCCCAAAACAGATACAGATGCTGCCAAACATCCTATGAAATACCTCAAATGTTAAATGTGTCAATGGTTATCTAGAAACCACAACCTAGACAGGGATTGTCAATCCCGATAGATCTATCTACAACACTAACGTTTACTACCCATAGTAATTAAGGACTCATGATGAAAGGGGACTTAAATGGAAAAGTAGGTACTTAGGCAATAATATTCAGGCAATAATCTAGATAGCATACTATTTAAAACACTTGTGTCCAATAGTAAAACAATTAATGTGGTCAAAACTCACAGTTTCATATATAGGTATTCAATGATCTCAAATCATATAGTAAGCAAATCAAGCTTAAGTATGTTCATGAGTAAACAACCATGTATCACACATGTATTAGAGGTCATGTAGTAAGCAAGTAAAAGCTTTAATAAAAATAGTCATTTAACGCTTATGTAGTAGAAATTAATAAGTTTACTTAGTAAAACGAGCATGTATTCTCACCCCGAAAACAGTTTGTAAAAACCATAAAAAGAGAAAAGGTGAGGCTTTAAACTCACCTTGCGCAATCAAGAGAAATGAGTGCAAACACGGATCAACAATAACAATTAGGAAACTCCTCGAACGCGCGCCTTTTACTAATGAAATGCAAGGAATAATAAGAACATCGAATCACACAAGAATTCCTAAGTACCACCTAAAAGATGTGGCACGACTTAGAATAATAAAATAAAATCCAATATGTAAAAAATAAACAAAAGTTCATAAGATGTGTTTCCAAATTAAGCATGGCATTGCACTAAGATTTTTCAAATTAATTTTTACTCACAAATTCATGACTAACCTGGTCTAATAAGCATTAAGACATGTACCCATTTTCACCCTTAAACACTTTAGCTTATTAGCGTTTTTAGTTCCCTTTTAAAGATTAAAACAATACGTAAATCTCAAATTCTGAATTTACCTCAACTTCACAAGATATAAAGCCCCATGTTTTGAGTCTATTTTCCAGATATAAAGCCCCATGTTTTAAAAAGTTTCAAAACCATGTGAAATGACTAATTTACCCCTGATCATCCAATGTAGATTATTTCCTGATTTTTAACCCTTTACAAAAATGGCCATAAATCCCAATCTATGATAGCAATTGAAGTGAGGCCACTTGGAGGTGTTAGGTCTATGTGTCTACTAAAGAGCTCAACTTTTTAATGCAACACGTTAGTGTAAAAACCTGGAGTTAAACTCCATTTCCAAATCTAGACTAAAAATCAAATATGGAGTGCTGTTTAAAGTAAGTTGACCATGTAATGATGAGCTTGGAATGATGAGCTTGTTGTCTATGTATCGATCCACGATAGCTAGAATTAAGGAGCGTGTTTCTGAATTAAACATGATGAACTTGGAATGATGAGCTTGTTGTCCATGTATCGATCCACAATAGCTGGAATTAAGGATATGGCTTGAGCATACTGGTCAACTTGCTTTAATTCTGATAGATCTCTTTCTAAGTTGGTAACTCAATCATTAAATCTGAATACCGATGTAAAGTCTAGAAGTGTAGGAACTGCGGTTGTTTCTTCTGAAGTTGTTAGTGTTGGAGTTGGTGTTTCTTATTGTGGAAGAGGATTAAAGAAAGGAGGTGGTGGAGGAATAGTTGTGGTAAAAACATATGTGACTTCAGGAGTTATCATTACTGGAACGGTGTAAAGAGACTATGCCTGACTCCTTGGTTCTTTATGACGAGCTGTGGTGTCCATCAAAGAAGCAATCTCATTGTCAGCTAGAGAAGGATTCTTAAGATATAGGAGCTTGCTTGTAAAGTCAGAGGAGAAAAAAAAACTTTGTACTGGTTCATCAGTCTTCTATGTGTCAAGGACCGGTGTAAGTGTCACATGAGCATCTTCCTTTACTTGCTCAAACCCTAACTTTTAAGAAACATTTTGTTGGTCTACGTCACCTTGATCATCATTGGTCATGTCAGCATCTCTATTTCCCAAATTCACGTTTACATCATTATACAGCTCCTTAGTGACCTCATCATCTTCTTCTTAATCCATTGTTTATTCATCATCAAACTTTTCTTCTTCTTCATAATATTTCAAAGTAGACTGATTGAGGTCACTAAGGAGCTGATGAGATATGAAAGTCTTTCTTGCTTTGTTTAGTATCCTCCTTGAGTTGAGAAGCTTCAAAAAGTGCTACTTCTGAGAGAACATTCAAACCCCTGCCTCTGTTAGCCTTAACCGGTGCCTTATTCTTAGTCGGTTTAGGTTTGGCAGTAGCAACTTTCTTAGCTTTAACAGACTTCTTCTTGGAAGGAGATTCCTCAGATAAGATGGTTGAATCTGATTTCTTTTGACTTTTCCTTGACTTTATAGGTTCAGCTCCTAAAGAAATTACATAATAAGTCTTATAAGCAACATAGTCTAGCAGGGCTTAATTCGTCATTGCTTTAGGAATGATTGCACCATATACTTGAGTGTCTGCATGTCTCAAGATGAATCTCATGGTACCTAGTAAGCTATCATCATGAGCAGTGTGCATTAAAGTTCTGTGTCTCATTGAGATGGGCTTATCTTTTTTAAGGAAGTGATGAATGATGATCTTCGTAATTTTATGATAGAACTTCTTGTCTTGTTTCTTAGAATCTATGTTATCAATCTGGTAAGGCAAGTCCTCCCAGATTAAAGCAATAAAGTCCAGATTCTTCTTGTAGTACATTCCCCATAGGATTTGAACTCTTGAAAGTCAAATCTTATCAAGACCAGATACCTTTCCACAGAGACATTTGTTGATGATTGATGCAAAGGTTCTCCATGGTTGGTGTAGATGATCAACAATAAAATCAGTGATGTACTTGATTTCTCCAGAATGGCCAAGTTCACAGATAAAAGATAGAGCTTCCTCTTCAGTTGGCGGTTCATCAAATTCTTGACCCTGAATCCTTGAACATATGTTAAGAATATCCCTGAACACTTTGACATTCACAAAAAACTTCTTGGTATCGATCTTGAATCGATATGATGACTTGTGTTTGGTGACGGTAGCCTAGAACTGATGCATATAGATCATTGGAACTTCAACAGTAACAAGGAATACGGGATAACATGTTGTAAGAGCAAGGGCATCCAACACTACTTGATAAGTAGGTTCCTTTGGATTCATTCCCAGATTGATCCTCATGTTTCATTTGCCAATAACACGACGATTCTCAAGAGCAACAAGTGCATTGTCTAGTTCAATTTGTTGAGCTTTGGAAGTCATGATTCTGCTAAGAGTTTTCCAATACAGTTTATATATAACCAAGTTTATATATGACACTATATGACATGTTGTGTTAATAACAAGCAGGCATTTATCAAACTTTGTTATATTGCAAAATTAACCAATTTTAATTTGCTTCCTAAATTATGTTTTAAATCGCCTCCTAAAGGAGTATATTAATTCACCTCCTTAAGCAGAAAGACAAATTCGCCTCCAAAAGGAATATGACTAATTCGCCTCCTTAAGAGATAAGACTAATTCGCCTCCTAAAGGGATATGACTAATTGTCCTCCTTAAGAGATAAGACTAATTCGCCTACTTAAGGGATATGACTAATTTGCCTCCTTAAGTGAAATGAATAATTCGCCTCCTTAAATGAAATGACTAATTCGCCTCCTAAAAAAGTATATCTAATTTGCCTCCTAAAGGGGTGAACTAATTCGCCTCTTAAAGGGGTGAACTAATTCACCTCCTAAAGGGGTGAACTAATTCGCCTCCTAAAGGGGTAAACTAATTCGCCACCTGAAGGAGAAACTAATTTTCCTCCTTCATGATTTATTAATTCGCCTCTGATTTTTCAAATTATACACTTAGAACTTTTAGGCATCATAAATCATTTATACATGTAGCTTAGCATCTCATATTATCATTTGAACCATTATTAATATGAATTAACCACAAAAATTGTCACAAGGCTCAACACAAACTCAAAATCACATAAAGCACATTCATGAGTTTTATTTATGCTCAAACAAAATATATAAGGGTTCTAATGAATACAAGTATATGTCTAACACTTTCTAACAGCAAACCTAACAACATTTTACATGTTCTACCCATTTTCCACATTTTCGCATACAAGAATCTAACATAACTCAATCATGTGTTTACTAAATGAAAAAATTTATTACACGAGTAATGTACACCCTTAGACGAACAAAACCCCTTAATTAATTTAAGGTTTTACCCACTTTTGATTTTGAGGAACCCTAAATCAATTGTTAGGGTTTACAAATTCAAAAGTAGATTATACTCTAATTCCTTTGAGATATGAGACATTTAGGGTGTAGAGAACACTTGTTTAGTTCTACCTTAATCTTGAAATGTTATAATCATTTAAGATCAGTTTGTTTAGAACTTATATCTAGGATTAACAATAACAATGATCATAACATATGTAAAGCGGAATTAACATAAAAAACAATGTTATTTTAACAAGGTTGTTCTTCATTATCATTCACTCAAATCCTAAACTCTACTTGATCAATGTAGAACGGTTATCTAACTATAACAAGAATCAAAAGATCCTTAAGGCTAAACTAACTATCACTTTAGGTGTTTACAAAGAACCATACACCTAGAACACTTCTAAAACATTAAACGTCTACATTGTATTGTGTACTCTTAATAACATGCCTGATGATCTCTTTATAGAATAGAGATCATCTAGGTTTTACAAAGGAATCATAATACTATAAGGAAACTAAATATTTTCAAATCATAGTCATTATCTTTTTAAGCAACTCTTTAATGTTGATCTTGTTTCCTTCTTTAGCATATCTTATAGAATCCTCCATCTAGTGTAGAATTCCATAATGTAAAATTGGTCCCTCTTATTTCATTCTTTTGTCTCATCAAATCTATAAATTCTAACAATCTTCCCCTATTTGATGATGACAAAACAAAAAATGTTCTTGCTCGAACTTCCCCTTAAGTTGAGAAGTTGAGATCATAGATCTCCATGAATGAAACAAGCTTCCAAGCTTCCCTTTAATTCTTGATTTCCTTTGAACCATGCCATGCCACCACACATAATAAGCTGCAAATCATATCTCTGTAATCTTCTTCCCTTTTTTGTCATAATCCAATAGGGGTCTTATAAAGATAAGCAACTTGAATCTTTACAACTATAAACCATATACTACACTACTAATCCAACCTTCTAATGTCTCGAATTACCCTCCATGACGTATAATAACAATAATGAATTCAATACAATAGAAACTTAAACTAGCAGTAGTAATAAACAACTAGCAGTAGTAATGAAACATTTCTCCTCAAGTGGTGCATGAACATATCCTTATGGTTAAACACTTTGGCACTTAAGCTTCCCCTGAAACCAATATGTTAACCATCTCTTGAATCTTCAAATTCTATAGGCTTTTTGTAATGATTATTGATGGAGAAAACTTAGTATAATGAACTTGATGTAGAAGTAGAATAACCCAAACTTGTGTCTTATGTTATGTACTATTCACGTGACTCCAAACTCATACTGCTGATTATGAGTAGACCTCAATCTCTTGACAAAATCCTTATCTTCAATGAGACACTAAGCACAACAACGTAACTCCTTAAAGTGATAACAAATGTGAGCATTGAGCACCATAAGAGAAATCACACATTACTAGATTTTGCAAGTCTTCATCAACACCGTATAAGCACGAACAAGTTATCTTTAAAAGTTTGCCAGATAACTTTTAAGATATGATAAGAACATGTACCCAAGTAATTCCACTTCATCATCAAATAAGTAATAAAGAATCGTCTTCATAACCAATTAATTCAAATAATCCCAAAAACGAGCCTTTCTTAACAGTTTAAGTGAATCTTTGATCCAATAACTTCAGCTTTTCTTTAAACCAAGCAGTAGTAACCAATAGTAGAAAACTTCTTCTATTGGCAGTATTAAACATACAAGCAGCACAAACCTTGATTTAAGTCTAACAGTAGTAACTGCTAACCCTAGCAGTACTAATACATACCAATGCTAA
The DNA here is from genome assembly GCA_026074375.1 of Tanacetum coccineum. Classification (NCBI taxonomy): domain Eukaryota; kingdom Viridiplantae; phylum Streptophyta; class Magnoliopsida; order Asterales; family Asteraceae; genus Tanacetum; species Tanacetum coccineum. The sequence continues at coordinate 51,719 of BQNB010027621.1, forward strand.
CAGTAGTAACTTTTTAAAACAACAAGCAGCATTAACTTACCTTGGACCAACAACAACTTACCTGATTATGTACTCACGTCCATTATGAATTATTTATAAACCCTAAAAATTAGGACATGTTTAAACTTCCCTTGCTGATGTGATAGCTTCCATATCTTAAACATCAGATTTAATACTAGCTAGCCATGATTAGAAGAAAAATAAAATTGTTACAAGAACCTTAGCAGCAATAACAGTCATTGGCAGCATTAAGTTCTGAAGTAGCAGCATTAAGTAGATAATTGACAGTATTAAGGATAAACTTGGGACTTAGTACTGCTCTTTGAAACTGGCAGCATTAACACTAGTTTTATCAATAACAATATTAATACAAAACGAGCAGCATTAATCTTAATTCCATGAACCAGCAGTATCAACGTGCATCACATCCAAACACAAACCAGAAAACCCTTTAGTCAACACAGCAGACAATCGAATCTCCATGTTGCCAAAGCTTGATCATAAAACCCTCTAATGGAAGAATGTCTCCAACCCACCACTGAAACAGAACCTAAATCTGGTTCGAAGTGTCTTCTATCCAAACAGATTGATAGTATAAAACCCTATTAGGGTTTCATTCACAATCATCAGATTTCAATCGTTTCTGCAGCATTTTTATCATTAAACGCATCCTCCATGAAGGTCTTCAAACCTTTGTGATACCTGCTGCTTTTCGTATGTCCAAGAATAGATCAAAACAATTAATACTCCACAGCACGAAGACAAAACCTTATAATAGGGATCGTGAATCAATAGATCACTTCCATACCCTAAAGAAACGACTAACAATGTCTTGAAAGAACCTTCCAATATAAATATGTTAAAACAATTTACAAGATCAAGTTAAACAAACAATGATAAGGGATTTAGGGTTAAGAATTTATGCGCTTCATGGTTTTATTGACGATTATATAAAGGATAAAACAATAAGGAATCAACCATACACCACAATCCAATCAGATCTATGCACCGATATAGGGTTTATTCAAAACCCTATGTCACTAAATTTCATTATTTACCGAATTTGAAACAGAACCTCGATACTTCTTTTCTTCTTAATTCGACAACAAAAACCTCGTTAGATCTTAGATTAAGAGCATCGTGGCTCTGATACCACTTGTTAGAATCGTTTTAAGCTCAGCTTGTTTAGAACTTATATCTAGGATTAACAATAAAAATGATCATAACATATGTATAGCGGAATTAACATAAAGAAGAATGTTATTTTAACAAGGTTTTTCTTTATTATCATTCACTCCAAGCCCCAATTCTACTTGATCAATGTAGAATGGTTATCTAACTATAACAGGAATCAAAAGATCCTTGAAGCTAAACTAACTATCACTCTAGGCATTTACAAAGAACCATACACCTAGAACACTTCTAAAACTTTAGACGTCTACATTGTATTGTGCACTCTTAATAACACGCCTGATGATCTCTTTATATAATACAGATCATCTAGGTTTTACAAAGGAATCATAATACTATAAGGAAACTAAATCTTTTCAAATCATAGTCATTATCTTTTTAAGCTACTCTTCAATGTTGATCTTGTTTCCTTTTTTAGCATATCTTATAGAATCCTCCATCTATTGTAGAATTCCATAATGTCAAATTAGTCCCTCTTGTTTCATTTTTTTATTCTTTTGTCTTATCAAATCTATAAATCCTAACATGAAAACACTTGGAATGATGAACTTGGAGAGATACTGTGTGACAAACGGGGGTGGAAGGGGCTTGTAAAACAATTTTTGTTTTTAACCCTTTTGCCCCCCTCAACTATTATATCCTTAGTAAATTTTATAGAAAAGTTTTATTAGGCATAAACAAGTTTAACAAATGGCACATTTTGTCCTTAATGTTTTAACTATCATACCTAGCAACTTATTTTTGCAATTTACTCCCTACAAGGCATAAACACATAACAGTTAAGGCTCACATAAGTCAAACTTAATTAACTCCCCTTTAATTGTTAACCCATTATTGTTTAAAAACTTTTTTCCTTTATCACATACTGATTTTATGAAGAAGATATTTGACATTTTCTCACCCTCAAACAATACCCGTTTTCTATTTAAAGTATTGTAGTCATTGTTTGAGTGGTCAAATGTCTTTGAAAATGATTTTTTGATGAATTTATGATATTAATGATTTAATTCTGAAAAGCAATATAGAAAATAAGATTTCTCTTATTTTGACACATAAGCGCACTGACACATACAGCTATGGAATATAGGAAGCACGAGTTGCAAAGTAATCACAAGCCTTTGCATGGTCATAACTGTTGGGTTTCAGAGGTTTCTACAACTTAGTGCTGCTACTTATACAAGTTACTACTACGAGTTCTACTTAGTGCTGCTGGTGAAGAATGCTAAAGATTCAAGAAAATAGACTAAGTAGTTAGTACTATTAGTTATAAATAGTTAGTACTCCTAGTACATTATTAGTACTGCTAGTATAGTTAGTGTTGTTAGTAGTAAATTAGTACTGCTATTATATAATAGTTAGTGCTGTTAGGAGATATGCATGAGTTATTATAGGAATAGATATGCATTATCTTTTCATACGTTTTGTAATCCCATTAGGATTTTCCTGGGTGTATAAAAGAAACCCTACGGCACTAGTTAGAAATACATTATACATAAGGTTTCATACATAAGTTTCAAAAATATTAATAGTTAGTAATCTGTAACCTAGCAGATTAATAGTAATCAAAGTTCTGTTTTATTCATTGTTCTTCTTAGCAATATAAGTTAGTTTCTGCATAGCTTATATTGTTCATAGTCATTGTTTCTCTTGTAGTTAGTTTGGATTTATCCAGATTGGCTACCACCCTTAATAGGCTAGAAAGATCTATTAAGTCTGGGATCTACAAGTGGTATCAGAGCTTGTAGAGAAACTATGAGTAAGAAGAACCAAAACACATCAGTTATAAACCTTTACCTTTCAGATCTATTTAATGGCAGAATCAGATGATGAAAATCCACCACCACCACCACCACAAACACCAACACAATAAGCCCCTCACACTGTGTCAACAATTAAACTCCCTATTCTGAAGAAAGGTGAGTATGACATTTGGGCCATGAAAATGGAACATTACTTGAGCCATACAAACTATCCTATATGGGAAGTCATACAAAAAGGAAATGGTCATGTAAGTGTCTCTACATATATAAATGAAGTAATAAAGGTTCTGCCTCCTAAAACTGCTAAAGAAATTTTAGCCAGAGAAAGAGAAAGAAAAGCAAGGACCACCTTGCTTATGGCTTTACCAGAAGACCATTTAGCAAAATTTTACAAGATGACTGATGCTAAAGCGATGTGGGATGCTATCAAATCCAAATTTGGTGGCAATGATGAATCAAAGAAGATGCATAAATACATTTTAAAGCAACAGTTTGAAGGCTTTTTTATATCCAACTCAGAAGGACTGCACAAAGGTTATGACAGGTTTCAAAGTCTTCTAAGTCAACTTGAGATTCATTGTGTAGGTGTCTCTACTAAAGATGCCAATCAAAAGTTCCTTAGGTCTTTACCTTCTTCTTGGTCCCAAGTATCCTTAGTCATGAGTACCAAACAAGGAGTGGATAGTCTTAGTTTTGATGATCTTTATAACAATCTTAGAGTCTTTGAGTCTGATGTTAAAGGCTCTACTGGATCATCTTTTAGTGCACAAAATGTCGCCTTTGTTTCTTCTGAAAGCACTAGCAGTGCTAATGATGTTAGTACTGCTTATGGTGTTTCTACTTCTTCTGGCTACAACTCACAAAGGGAAAACTCTTCATCATACACTGATGAACTCATGTACACTTTCTTTGCTAATTAATCCAGTGGTCTACAATTGGATCATGAGGATCTGGAGCAGCTTGATGAGTTTGATTTAGAAGAGATGGACTTGAAATGGCAACTATCCATGATTTCAATGAGATTGAAGAAGTTTTACAAGAAGACAGGTAGAATGCTGTAGTTTGATGCCAAGGAACCAGTTGGCTTTGACAAAACCAAAGTGAGTGCTTTAATTGCCACAAAACAGGGCACTTTGCTAAAGAATGCAGATCAAAAGGAAATCAAGAAAGCAGAAGGAAAGATGCAGGGAACACTGGATATAGAGCAAAAGATAATGGGAGGAGACCTAGAAAATAGGAGGAACCTAAAGCTTTGGTAACTCTTGATGGGGAAGGAGTTGATTGGACTGGTCATGCAGAGGATGAGCAAGATAACTTTGCTTTGATGGCTAACAGCAATTCAGGCTCGAATACTGAGGTAACATCTTGTTCAAGAGAATGTGTGGAATCATATGCTAAACTTAAAAAATTATATGATGAACAAAGAGAACAACTTGGTGATGCTAGTATAGAAATTCAAACCTATACTCAAGCTTTAAAAAAGGTAGAAGCTCAATTAGTTGCTCATCCAAAAAATCAACTTTGGTATGAGGAAAAGATTAGATTTATAAAAATTGATTTAGATTATAAAACTGACGTGCTCACATATCATAAGAAATTATTAGCAGAAGTTGTAAAAGAAAATAAAGAATTAGAAACCAAACTTAAGAATTTTCAAAGTTCTTCTAAAGTTCTTAGTAAACTGCTAAATAGTCAGATGAGTGCTAAGGACAAATCTGGGCTTGGGTATGGAAATCAAGTACATGAAGGTGTCTTAAGTTATGAAAATGAAGTTTTTCAAAGTGTATTTGGCAGTAGGTCAAGTGATATAGAAGATAGTCTTGTGCATAATAGAATTGCAAATGTTGAAGGCATGCATGTAGTTCCCCCTCCAATGACAGGAAATTACATGCCTCCAGGACCTGATAGAGAAATAGATGATTCTATGTTCACATATGGTCCAAAACAGTCTAAAACTAGTGAATCTGATACTCAAACCAGTAATTTTGACTCTTGTGAGTCTAATTCTAGTGTAGAAACACTTGAATCTGTGCATGAACCAGTTGTAGTTGAACCTAAAGTTGTTAGTCAACCTAAAGTTTGGTTTGATGCTCCTATCATTGAGGAGTATGAGTCAGACAGTGATGATGAATATGTGATTCAACCTTCAAAAGAACATAAAAAACCTAGTTTTGCTTTTGTTAATACTGTTAAGCATGTAAAAACTCCTAGGGAAATTGTTAAAGAACAAAACACATATAGTCTAAGTCCTAGAGCTAACAAGAGAGACTAGAATGGTTTAATGTCCAAAAGGTTAGGTTTGGGATATGGGTTTACTAAAAAGGCATGTTTTGTATTTGGCAGTTTTAGTCATCTTATTAGAGATTGTGACTTTCCTGAGAAAAGATTGGCTAAACAGGTTAAATTGAACAAAAAGAAAGGTAAGGGTACTAGTCAAGGGGAGAATAGACCAGTGTGGAACAATGTGCAAATATTGAATCACCAAAACCAGTTTGTTCCAACAGTAGTACTAACTAGAACTGGTAGAATTCCAGTTAATACTGCTAGCCATAATTTTAATAGACAAGCAGTATCAACTAGCGCTTCTAGGAAAGTTAATGTTGTTAGACCCATTGTGAATGAAAACAGACCAATAAATAATTTTCATAAGTCTCATTCACCTATTAGAAGGCCATTTAAAAGAACAACAACACCAAGAACAAATTTTTCAAATCAAAAAGTTAATACTGCTAAGGTAAAAGCAGTTAGTGTTGTTGAGGGAAAAAGGGAAACTGCTGTTAAGCCCTTAT
>BQNB010027622.1:0-57458 GCA_026074375.1 Tanacetum coccineum
CGGCTTGGCATGAAGAGTATGAAGCCAGAGACACTCAAACGTCTTCAGGATGATAAGGATGAGTAACGGATTTGCTTCAAGTATCCTATGTAAATATGTACATATTCATCATCAAAAAGAAAATACAAAAATATAAAACCCACAAAAATCCATAAAAATCAGAAAATATAAAATACCAAAAAAAAAGTTTTCCAAGACATGTCTTTCGTTTATCGATAACATTTACGGACCTAGAAATGTCATTCAATAATGACACGGGCCTTTAAATGAAGCTCGAACGGAAGTTCAAACTTTTCAAAACATGTCTAAATGGCTTGCAGTTATTTCAGACTGCAACCCGGTTTTCAAAATGAGGAAAGCTCGTCGCCAAAAAGACGGCTGTTCCTAACAACGGGTGATTAAGTTCTCCCGGGCATGGATTACTTTATATCCGTGCATTATATCCATGTAAACCTCGATCTAATTTACGTTTCAGTGCAAATTATTCTTGAAAAAGAAGAGAGTCTTCTTTTTTAAACCAATACTTTTCTTCTATATTCTTTTCAAAATTATTTGTGTTAACCATGGTGGAAAAAGTGTTGTCTTTCAAAACTAAATCAGTCATCTCAGTCTTTCATCAGAAAAAGTTTTTAAAAAGAATTTCCTATTTATCCCTCCAACAATGTACTACATGCTCTTTATAATAGAAAATGGGACATAATTGAGGGGTGAAATGCTAAAAATTCATTCAAAAACATCTGTCCTGAATAATCAAGGATAAACCTGAAAAGGATTAACAATAACGGATCATGATTTAAATGTATTTTTATAACTGCCGAGTCTTTTATCCTATAATAATATGGATTTTAAAAATCATGTTCAGGGGAAACCAATTGAAAAGTGTTCTAAAAAAATCAGAATCAATTTCCGACAACAACAAACAGATTTTCAAAAAATTTGCGACCACATCGAATAAATACAATAGATCTTTAAATAGATAACGGGTTCTTTGTCGAGGGGGAGAAAGTGTTCCTCGATTATCTTCAACATGTCCACGGTAATTAGATTAGAAAAAGTTTTTAACTTAAACAATAATAATTATGAGGGGTAGTTAATTTTAAATATTAAACTCCAAAGTGCTCAGATTGTCATAAGTTATTATCCTTTATACGGCTTAAATACTAATTTCAATTAGTGGTGTAGAATCCCCGTTAACACTCAAAACATAATACATACACGACAATTTGATCTAGAAAAGAGAAAGAGAGTGAGTTGTTTTGTATAGAGAGAAAATAAAAGAAGAAAGAGAAAGAGAGATATGAGAGAAAATAGGAAAAGGAAATTTATTTTTAGAAGAGAACATCTAACTTCTTTTCTACAATAGAAAAGAGTTTTATATATCCGTCAAGTAATAATGACCGCTCCGGGCTATTTAACTAGGACCCGAGCTCGGTTTTGCTTGGAATTAAACCTGACACATATACAAATATTAGATTTACCTAAACGAGCCCGATTCTCGATACTTTTCCTATTACAGACGTTAACTAATTGAATGATCAGACTAAAATAACATAATGGACGAACTTAATGTTTGACACAATATTTTGAGGCTATAAGTGGCTTATGCTTAAAAAACTACATTCAATCAATATTACTCAACACCCTCATAGTTTTAAAAAGGTCTTAGGTTTGTTTTGAAATAATTATTCAGTATAGAATCCTTGAAGTTTGAAGAGATAAGTTTCTCTCTGATTCGATTACTATTTGCCCCAAACAGTTAATCGACTAAAGCTTAATTTCGAAGGAGTAGAATTAGTTGACAAAATAGGTACACATCATAGGTTATTGAAAGAATATATTCCTTTAGATAGTCACTATCCTTTGTAAGTAAAAATAACTCTCATCAGGGACTTAAAATAACTTAGATGTTTAAGTTTTGAATTATTTTATGTACTTCGAATATTTGTTGTTTCTACTCAAAAAGGAATTGATGGTTCGGGGGAAGCTATGACAAACTTCCATTTAAGAGAGTATCGAGAACAGACTACAGATTGCAAACATAGACAAAAAGACTGTGCCCACTTTCAATTTTAAACATTTCCGTCCTCGCAGCATGCATAAACTTGTACCTCAATAAGTAGTGTACGTGTGGTAATTTAGTAGTTATGTGTCAATTAAATGAAATTTTTCATGAGTTTCTCGTTAAACTTAAAATCATTTATAAACTTATCATAACTGACACTAACCAGAATCCCTCATAAATTGAGGGGGAATCATAGATAGTACCAATATCAGCTTGTATAAATTAATCATACCACGATTTCTCACCCAAATTTTTCTAACATATTATAACATCAATTGAGATCCTAAATCTCAAAGTTTGAAAATTATTTTTGATCAGTGGAGAGAAGATTGATTTAATATTGACAAACTATAAAATGTGAACTATACGAACTCACAGTCAGTACTCCCTCCCCTCCATTACCAAACAATTTTTCGAATATTGACGCACATGTTAAGGTGAGCAGTTTCAAGAATCAGAAACAATCGAGGTACCAAAAAGCATTGAAGATGTTTACATCGCTCGTACCAAGAATAGAATTTTCACAAATGGTTTTTTGGCGAATAGAACAGTACCAAAAGTACCGACCCTATATTTCCTTTAATCAAGAGTTATAAGGATGGTATGGTTAGTACATGTTCCCATTATCCTAGCCAAAGCCAGAGGTCTACCCAAGACTAACCACTATTTATTGTAAGAAGCCTTAGGTATGAAAAGCAAAAGGTATAATGAGAGAATAATAGGAATATGCGAACTGAGATGGTGAAGCTAGTACTAGGAAAAAACAAATCCCAACAAGGTACATAAATTGAAGACCTCGGAAAGCACGATAGGTTGAGAATGAAAAGAAAAAATGTTAGATAAAGGGTGAAAAGAAAGCAGCCCTCCGTTAAACAATAGGGCAGAAAACCGGGTCACTACATAATGTCTGTCTAATTAAACATGGTTATTGCTGACCTTGAAGACAAAAGTTACAAGGACCCAGTGGATACGTGCACACCCCCCCTCCTAGCCACTCAAGATCCCTCAAAGGATTCTTGTTTCATTTCTCACGGAGATCAATACATTTCTATCGTCTCTCTCACTCCGAGTTAGATGATATTGAAAAGGTGGCAGTCTGCTTTAGCCTCCGACTACTAAAAACCAAAATTACACTATTAAGTCTAGAGCCAACATCAAACAAACTCTTGGTAGGTGACTCGTGAGATCCTTCCTCAGGAGTCAAACTCTGTGAGTGACAAAACTAAAGCAAACGTATGGAGCGATTCCGAGTGAATCAATCTTGTTCCAGTATGTAAATTGATGAGTAATTTTTGAAAAACCTTTTGATGTGCTCAACAACTGATTTTCGAGCACGTTGAATGTGTAAATCTTTCAAAACAAACGTGTTTCTGATGAAATTTGATTTTATATCATAAAAACTTTCGATGTGTCACAAAACCTCTTTTTTAAGTGACACACGTCTGATTTTCAAATCAATTTCTCATCAATTAGTAGGTTTCAATTCACTGATTCACTCAGTCCGTGTTATGTCTACTTTGAGACGCTCTGGTTTAAAAATGGCTAGCGCAGCTATGAAACCCTGCCAAGGAGATTCTTCGGAATTTTACTTGATCACAGACAGTATTTATACTAATTAATAGGGAACCGTGGTTCTTAACCAAACCTTATACAACCACTAAAGTTGAACACAGAACGCTTTCTTTATATATAATCACTAACATATAATAGGCAGGAATCCCCCGACGTAGTAGCTGCTGGCAAGAAGTACATGTCCACTTCACAACCCCATGCTCACACTTCATATTCCCAATCAAAGACATCATAATAACTGAAAGACCTACAACACAGCTTCCGCAACTATGATGCTTGATATCATGATTCATAAAAGTGTGAGCATGCCTGTCCGAAGGTCACAACATCACAAGGAGGCAATACTACTCTACAAGGATGATTTGGAGATTTGCTATGGCTGCTATGATCTCAAAGAGAGCTCAACAGATCACCACAAGTCAATAGAAACCCATAACCATGAATCACTTACATAATGTTACAAAGGTATCAAGAATGAAGAATAAAAGATTACGAGCTAAAGTCAGATGAAAAAGTACTAGAAGTGCTAGAAAATCACACGTATTTTTCTGCGGGAGACCTCCCTTATAAGGGTGAGATTGTTAGGTTTTTTGCAAAAGACTACATGGATACACCCCTGCATTAACTAAATAGCATTCTCGTAAGTTTAAATCTTAAGCGATGACTCATGGTATAGCCGAGACTTTTACCTTAATATTACCCACTTGTAAGCCCATACCAAAGCCCATTAGGGCATAGAAACACATGTATTTATACCCCATTTCCAGCCATGGGAAGGGGTTGGTTGTTCATTGTATAACAAACACACACTAAGTGTCTTTTTCTCAATAGAACATTCCCCATTTTCCCTCTCTCTAGACAACGGCCCCAACACACGTAATCCTTGATTTGTAATGATTTTCCAATATAACAAGCAAAGTTTGTTTGGTTGTTGAATTTAATCTGTTTTTAGGTTCAGAAGACTAGATTTTTGATATAGTAGCTTAAAATTAAGCTTGAAAATGCCCTTTTGGTCTGTTTGGTTAGCAGTTTAGGTAGCAATTTTCCCCCCCCCTCATTCCTGTTTTTCTTTTATACATATTCAGCATATTAGAATGCTTAGTAGGTTTAGAATTGCTTATTAGGATTAGTTTAAGGTCTGTTCAGTTTGTATGTCCTAATGTTAGCTTATTGAGCTTAATTTAAGCTTATTCAGTCTTAGTTTTAAAAAGCCCAAAGTTCTCTCAACGGTTTATCTTCATTTCACTGCATATTTCTTGTGCTTATATGGATTTGGAAGAAAAGTTACTTTTATCAGGGTCTATCGGTTTAGCTTTTTGGTTTCAACACTTTGCTTATATAGGTTTAAAAAAGCCAAAAACCAGTCTTAACTACCAAAACATTTTAAATTTGAAACTGACAGTTTAGTTAAGCTTATTTCTATCTATTTTTTAGTATTAAACAAAAGCCCATTTTACACAAGATTAGGTATTTAGCTTATTACTTTCATAACTTTTTCAAAAAGAAAATTAAAAATAAAATGTTTTGTAAAAAGAGATGGTCACAGGACTCGAACCTGTGACCTCACCCTTTTACACTCAACGCCTCACACACACAACACTTAACCAACTGCCCTGGGGTCTTTTTCATTTCTTTCTTTGTGCCATTTAATTGTTATAGACTTTTTAGGTTTTAAGCTTATTTGCTTTATAACTTCTTATTTGTTTCAGCTTATTTTCCCGTTTTATTTTTTCTAAGTTTAGATTTGTTCAAAGTACTTTTCATGAAATTTTCAGATTTTTATAATTTAGTTTACTATTTTTTATGCATTTTTTAGATTAAAACTGTTTTAAATTCATATTAAATAAAACAAAAATCAAAAAAATATAATTCTTTTTTTTTAAATTATTTTTAGTCATTAAGGATTTTTAGAAATTAAATTTGAGTTTGTAGGGTTAAAATTTGAATTCTTTGCTTATATGTCGCGTTTTAAAAATTCCCGTTAACGTTTTTCATTAGTTGCCTTAATTGTTTACGTGTTTTTTCTTGCTTCCCTTTGCGTTTTTAGAATTAGAAATCAAAAACAAAAAAAATATTGGGTATTCGAGCATCAAACAAAATACTTTCGTGAAATTCAAATTCACTTCTCGTCGGGATACGACACTCGGGAAATATACTATTGTTTGTCCTCAAGCAATTTTATATTAAACGGGAAACTCTCTATACTATAACTATTTGGTATTATTTTAGAATATATATTTGATTGTATATATACTATTATTATATACAAATCAGCGCCACTGTCGGGGAGTGAAAATTAATCTTTATTTTTATTTTATGTTTTGGTTTTTAACATTAGATCTAACTCTTAGGAGTAATGTAAATTAGATTAGTGTATATTCTTGTATATTCTGTATATTTTTTTTATTTGTTAGTTTAATTATTTTCTTGTATATTTGTGTGTTTAATTTAATTGTTTTGCTAATACACTGTTCTGGTCGATAACTCGATACGGCGTATCCACTTCCATTGGATACGGCGTATCCAACTTTCTGTCCAACACAACGTATTCACTCAAAAGATTAATGTAACACCCCCATATTTGACATATAGCAGCGGAAGCTAATTATATTTTTAAAACATTAAACCTTTAACTTTCAAGTATGACAAAACAAACCCCTGAAGTTTAACTTTAGGATAATTACATTTGTGGCCTAAAAGTTTAATATTTTCAAAATTTACAATATATACCCCTTTGCATGAAATGTTTTGCGATTTAAGTCCAAATACCATATACTTTGCATTTTTCGAATTCAATTTAGTTTTGCAGCATTTAGCTTATCATAATAAGCTAAAATAAGTTTGGTTTTATAGTTTTAACAAACTTATAGCTTGTGAAAAGAGCTTATGAGCTTGAATATCTAATTAGGGTGCGTTTGACTTTAAAATTAGGATCCAAAATCTTAGAGCTTTTAAGGTTTGTTTTAATGCTTATAAAAATGATAGGTTAGCTTATTAAAATAGCTTTTAAGACCAGATTTTAGCTTATAGCTTATTAGGGTTTTGAAAGAAGGGTTTTTGGGTTTTAGGGCACAGTTTGGTTTAGGAAAACCAAACAAATGTGTTTGTGGTTCAAGAACTTATACAAGTGACTTAAATACAGCTTATACATAATCTATAATGATACTAGAGCTTATGGAACGAGGTAAGAACTTACTAGCACACAAATGGGTCAAAATGGTTGATATGGTTTGAAAATGGATTAGAGATGAATCAAGGGCTCTTCTTTCTTCTTAAATCTTTGCTTCTACTTAGCTTAAACCTTCTTTCTTCTCTTCTATGGCATGGCGAGAACATGATTTTAATGTAGTATGAAGTTTTGATGGTGAATTGAAAGTGTATGTATGTTTTCGTGTATATATAGGGTAAATTTAGGAGTAGTGGCTAAGTTTACATGGAGTAGGGACCAAGTTTACTTGGAGTGGTGGCCAAGGGTTTTGCTTAGAGTCCAAGGTGGTGAAGGAGGTGGTAGGGTGCTAGCTAGGTGGTGACTAAGGTGTGTGGGTGGTTGCTTGGTGGTGACAAGTAGGTGAAAGGAGGCTAGCAAGGTGGTGAATCATGGTGGTGCTTAGCAAGGTAGTAGGCAAGGTGGTGCATCATGGAGAAGGGTGGTTGCTAGGTTAGGTTTTAGTTTAAAACTAGTTTAAGGTGTACGGGTTATTTAGGGTTTTCAGGTTAGGGTTTTGGTTTTTAGGACGAGTAGGGGCTGAAATGGATTGAAAGAATGTTTAAATGTGATGCTTAGGAGACTTGTAACATGTACTAGAAAGGTTGTACGAAATCCCTTAGAAAAAATGGACTATTTGTAAATTCGTTTTTAGAGAAAATTTTAGTTAAAAAATATATGTGTCAAAAATTAAATTTTTTAGGAAAAAGCATGTTAATATAAAACTTTTAAAGGGTATAATTTGAAACTAACGAAAAAAACACAATTACTCACATTCTCTCCTAAAACCTAAATCAGATTCATGGTTCCTAAATTCACAGTTCCTAACCCTAAACCAAAGTCAAATAGCAAAATCACCTAAATTCTCAAAATTAATTACAACTCATTACTATACAAGGATTCTGCTTTCACTGACAGTTCGAACTAGTTTTTCTTCAACCACAGATCCAATTCGAATCCTAAATGAATAATTAAGAGATTTGAAAATTAATTAAAGTAAACATGTTTCAATTTAGTTGTTGCTGCAGTACTTCTGATGATAATTGTGATAATTCATTTATTAAAGAACATAAATTCTTTCAATGGCCTAAAGGTATTAACTAACTGGGCTAGCTCAGTTGGCCACCAAAGGTATTGTAGGTTCCATGATCATTCATACGAATCCTTAACAATTAAGTGTAGAATCAAGATGCATAAAATTAAGAACTTTATTGATGATTGAAAGAGAAAACAAAACCTTTTGGTGGCTAGAAAAACCCTCACAATAATGACTAGCTAATTTTCTCTCTAAAAATGTCTAACCTAATTTTTGACTAAACTAGGACTATTTATACTAACAAGGTTTTGCCCATTCTAGGCTTTTGTTGGGCTTTTTAGGCTTTTTCTTTGTTAGCCCAATTACATTAATAAACATTAAATAATTAATCAACTAACAAGCTAGACTTTTGTCTTGTATCTTCGAGTGACCGAAGCTTCTTTGTTCGGGTCCATTTATGTGATCCTAACAATCTCCCCCTAGATGAGGTCATGAGAAGTTGTTTGAAGCTCACTCGTGCTTGTCTCTTTAGCTCGTTGTTGATAGGGTACTTCACTTGTTGTGCTTTGGTAATTCAATCTTTAACACCTTGATCATGATCTTCAGAACTTGATGTGATGACTTGATCTTGATCTTTGACTTGTTTAAGCTTTACTTCTCTGAATTACTTTGTGATCTTCTTTCACTTTGACTTTGCCATACGCTGATCTTTAGTCTCACATGCTCATATCTGTTGGAATCTTTGAAAGCTTTGATGATTTATCTTCTTCCAATCATTTGAACTTTTGCATTTGAAGAAGACATTGATTTTCAGAGATTATGCGGAAGCTTTGTATGTAAACTTTCTTGATTTCTTCAGATATGTGAGTAAGGATATGAGCATGTCTTGCATCGGATACTTTGAGTCGTCATTCGCTATGATAGAACAATTTAGTCACCAACAAAAACATTTTGTTATGTAAAATCCACTTAATGTGTTCTAGAAAAACATTTTGTGAACACACAAAGGTTTTATATTTTGAAGGGACCGAGTATAGACGATACTCAATCTGGTCGGTTACATTAACCTCTGATTCCGTGAGGATCAATGATTACAGTATGAATACTGCACCTGTGATCAGATAGATTCATTAAAAGAACCTTCTTGACAGGTTTTCCGGCACGTGACAAGCTAGTTCCTCTAATACCTAAGTATCAGATTCCCTAATGTTCGCCGTTCTCTAGACCAGATGTCCGAAGACTAACACACTATAAGTATTTCTACTAATAGAATGGTAAAGAGTGAGTCAGTACAGTTACTATCTGCTGACTATACCGTACAATTCCTTTTTCAGCGTTTTACTTCTTAATACAATTAAGTACCGTAGAAGGCCTGTGGCAAAAATGATTTGAAAAACATTCGATGTGCTTATAAAATTTGTTTGGGGCACAAACGAAAGTTTAAATCAGAATGCTTCTGATGATGTTTTGAAATATATCCCGAAAGATATGAAGTGCCTTGGGAAATCCAAACTTGTACAAGTACATTTATGGAAATCCACTTCACTAGTGGGCGCAGTCCGAAGACCAGGCATGAGCATTCATACGAATACCCTGGTGGTACAACATCTCTTTCCTCAGCATTCCATAAGATCACTTTCACGAACATGAAACAAAAGATTCTTTGTCATTTATCAAGATACGTGTGTATAACACAAACTTTTGGTACCTTGACATTTTTGATCATATTAACACTTATGCTCCCCCTACACATGTGCGTCGATAATCGAAAGATGTTTAGCACATGCATGGATAGGACTTAGCATTTTAGAATCAATCGAATCATTAATTATCCGTTTTACATGTTTAAGTCACATTTTCTCCCCCGATCAAAAGTATGAAACTTGTGAATGGTTTTGATCTAGAATGGACTTAAAATGTATCAATCTCCCCCTCAAAGTATGAGGTGAGGTGAAATAGCACAAATATCAAGTGAGCAAATATCAAGTGAGCAATTAAAACAAGACCTTAGAATACCTAACAGAATGATACTGCAATCTGTCATGAAGTTGTAAGCGGTTTGGTCGTGTCAAATTCTTGCAGCAATAGAATCAGCAACAGGAACGTTTCTTTTGACCGCCAACTGTTAGAAATACTGATTCTCCCCCCTCAAACAATGACCCGTGTCAATGTTTGATTTGGGCATCCCGAACATGTTTGATAAAACAAATTGTTTATGAGAAAAATGGTTCGGGGCTTAGACAACTTCTTGTCTGTAGAAGAAATAATGCACTGAAACGTACATTAAATCTCTGGGTTAAGACCGGGTTACAGTCTGAAATAACTGCAAGCCATATAGCCAATTTTTTTTTTAATTTTTTTTTTAATTTTTTTTAATTTTTTTTTTATTTTTTTATTTATTTATTTATTTTTTTTAACAATATACATGATACAATGTGAAACACTCAAAAAATACCAGATAACCTCCTTGAAACCAGCCTTTCGATCAGTAAGTTTGCCAATCGTGAAACCTAGAATCATAGTAACTTTGGACTAAGAACGAACGCTCGGGGTAAGTTCTAAAGGCTCAACAATGGGTTCCATTTCCTAGTTAAAGGACATTTATCATACACCGCAAATATCATCCAGTGGGTTTCCAATGAGGCTTAACACTACCAACAACCTTTCTAGTTGGTCTCCAAGCTGTCTTAGTAGTGTTCACATTATGATTCTGGGTTGCTTTCCAAACCTTCTTAGTATGATTCACACTATGTTTGGCCTGGGGGGTTTTGGTATTCACAGACTTCAAAGAACGAATCACAAACTGATTATGGTCAACAACGTTCAACTTCCTATTGTGATAAGCTGCTCTCCTCGCGTTCACACTTTTATTGGGCAAGATATGATGGTTCCAAGTGTGGCTCTTTGGCATAGGTTTGCGAGATTCTTGGCAGGTTTTGGTCTTGTGAACAATTACAGGGAACATTAGTGGCTTTTGTTTTGTTGCACTGTGGTTTCTGTGTGGGTCTATTTGAAGTGCCAGGGAGGTTTCCAGAAAATAATCTTGCTTTTCTTAGGCAATGGGGTTTGGTTTTAAACCCCAGTTGGCTCTTTTTTGGAGTGGAAATGTACATTGAAAACTGTTTGGGATACATCCCTGAAGGCAAGCACTTTTGGGTGTCTCAATGTTGAAAGTCCACTACGTGTTTTACCAGTCACTTGGGCTATCCAGCTTGGTATTGTCAGCATGAAGGCACTAAGCATTTCAGTGTACGCCAGTAACGTGAGTGAGTATCTCCTTTACAGTTCATCATACGTCTTTTCAACCTCACGTGTTCTACCTTAAGGCCATCTAGCTGAATCCTAAGGGAGGTAAATCGTAACTTTCAACTGAATTCCTATCAGTTCTAATAGCTGTTGGTCCAAACTACTTTCAGTGGTACCTTACATTCAACACCGTTCATGATGTTGTAATCTGAGCATTCTAAATTCCTATAGTGTCTCTACATCTATCCCTTGAAGCTGCTTTTCCCCCCTTAACTTGTTAATTTCAAAAATTGCATTGGAGGCACTAGAAGTGTCTATGCATACTTGTTATAGTTTTGAAATTTATAGGTTGTAAATCAATATGGTTCTTTTGTAAATGAGAGTTACGTATTCCCCTCAGATTACAATGGACCATTTTTTGTTTGTTTGAAAACTGCAAAGCTTCAAGTTCAAGAACTCTAGTGTGTTCCCTATCGCATGCAGATCTAATATCTTCGCAAAGGCAATTCGAACTAGGGGGCACACAACAATATCAGAAGTAAGCACAATAGAGCCATATATCTTTTTCTTTCTAAACACATCAGCAAATAAGCATCATTTTTGATCAAAAGATTTTTCTTCTCTATGGTCCAGGTTCTTGTTATCAAGAAATCACATTGTTCATACTCCTTGTCTCCAGTCCATCAAAAATCTGTTCCCAATTCTCTTAGCATCTTTGAAAAATGTATCATTAGCACCCACCCCACCCCCCCCCCCCTCCCCGCTTGATAGTATTTTGAAATGGTCGAAAAATGGTACCACGGCGAAGCTGTGTTTTCGACAAACTGTTTTGCATAATCAAACACCATTCAAGAAACATAGTCTGGTTTTTTTGTGTTGTCTTTCTTTTATGATAACCTTCAAATTGAGGAAAAGCAGCATTAAAAACGTATCGAAAACAGGCTAGAACTGTGACTTGGAGGTCGAAATTTTATGACGTAGGGATTGACAGGTCTATTTGGGTTTACTAGTTTGACTAGCACGTTCATTGGCAGTAAACCAATATTCTTGTTCAACTAAGGGACAGTCCTATTTGAGGAACAAACATAAGGGCGTTTAGGCCTTCTCATAGAAGCCATTCGCAGGGTCGAACATAATGCCCTGGTTATTTTTCGCTTATCTTTTTCCATGCTAACAACTTGATGAACCAAGACATCTTCGACTATCCCATAGTAAACTAACGGTTTGAGAGTAAGATTGGCAAAAGGGTATCAGCATCAAACAGACACGCAGGTTGAGCACGCTTGGCCATATAACCAGATCCTGGGTTTACGGTACCTAGAGTCCATGTGCAAAAGTCAGCGGTTTGCGCCCCTTTAGTTTCTTAAGGTTAAAAAGCATGGGAATAGTTTGTTGTTGGCATTTAAATCTTTGCAACATACTCCGTGCAACTTTGTTTAGCATTCTTTAAAAACAAACTATTTTCATCTAGAATAACTACTGCTAGATCTTTTTTCTCAAGATAAATCTTATCTTTTTCCAGATTGTAAAAATGCAATTGACTTTTCTTTTCCTCGAAAGAGAGGATTTAAGCAAATCGTTTTCTTGCACAAGTTCAGCGTTCCGCTTGTTTCGCCTGAATCAACTAGGGCATGTTCCAGTCTAAACTTTGTGTCAAGATCAAGTTGAACCTTTTGGGTATCTAGACGAAATATTTTCTTTCTGCTTGCATAGAGAAAAGCCATTTTTTTAAAGGTCTCGAATTCTAAGCATTTATCTTGGTTAACCTTATCATTTCCGACTAGTTGGAGTTTGCAAGTCAGTTTAAGATGGCAGATCATAGAAACTTTATCAGAATGTGTCAGCAGATACCTCAGTTGGAACATTTTGGGCTGTCGGTGTCAAGAAGATACTGAATGAAAACGGCATCGATTACATCAATCTCAGTCTCAGCATCGAGTCTAAATGTACTTCCTGGGCATTTCCTGATCAACTGATAATCCACATTATCAAAATATTTGATTGTCATTGGAGTGTAACCTCATTGACTTGGCTGTTAATGGTGGCACAGGTGGATGACAAGTGGCCATAGGGGCGACAGCAGCATTTTGGGGCCTTTCATCCACTGTCTGAGTGCATATGCATCCTCGTGATGGCAAGAAACATGTTTGTTATAGAAAGATGCCTGAGGTTTATCATAAGTGCGGTGCATTCCACATCAGCCGAGGATGCTTCAGCTTCTTCAGCATCTAACACATCTCCTTTCTCTTTAGCTTCCATCAGTAAAGCTTTATCTTTGAAGTACTGAGAGTCCATCTTTCTCTTCTGTTCTTTACACTGCCTAGCAACATGTCCTTCTCCTCTGCAGTTGTAACATATCACCTTCTTGCCTCGAAACACCTGTATTACCAACATTTACCTGAGCTACCTCAATCGGTTCATTAAACAATCTGACCCATCATGCACCGTAGCATGAGTTTGGAGTTGGAAGAATCCGAGCTGGTTGTTGGTGGGTGGAAACTGCTTTTGGAAACCACTTAAGAGATTGGCAATCTGAGTCATAGTGGCCATCAAAGCTTCATTTGGAGACTGAGTAGTAGGTTGAGGACTAGGATTTAAGGGTGATGAAAGAACAGGTGCAGATGTGGTGTGAGCAACCTAGCCAGTGGATCAACAATACATGTAGACTGCTCCTGTTTTCTTGAGAGTCTTTTTAGCAAGAGGCTCATAGGCCATAGAGATGAGTATAAATCTAACGATATGGTGTGGGATTGAGATATCCATGTTCTGTTTGACAATAGTCCACATACTTACCCCAATATGCGGAAGAATGTTGACAAATTTAGTGTTCATCTGAAGAGTAGGGATTTCAAGCTGGTAATCCTTCATGTCATTACAAGCTTAGGAAACGCACAAAGTAGTCATGAATGGACTCGTTTCCAATTGCACGAAAGCGTTCGTACTCATCAAACAGATCTTCCTTCCTTTGTTGAAGAGTCCTACCTGATCCTTGCATAAGCAATTCCACATTATCCCAAATCTCCTTTGCAGTGCTTGTCTGATTGAGTATGTTGAAGATGTGTCGGGAAGACCTTGATGATGATGAATTCATACTTGAGTATCAGCCATTTCGAGCTTGTTTTCTTCGTCATTGAACTCAGAGTCAAGCCTTCTTCATAGTGCGGGCAAACAGTAGAATTAGCAGGTGAGGATCAGTGACCATTGGTGAGGTGTAGGTCCATTTGGATGGATCTCCATATCGACTTGCCATTGGGATTGCCTCGAAATGTACCTGAGTATACGAATCCATTCATCTTCCATGATTCGTAATCATTTTCAACCAACATTGGTGGACGGGTATCGGTGCCAGCAGCATTTGTTTCTTCATTGGTTGCCATTGAATAACGTTGTTTATGAATGATCTGATCTTAAGTGATTGATGATTGATGACTTGGTGTGAGGTTTGTGATTTTCGGGTAAATTTGAAACAGTAAAATGCAGTTTTGAGGGCCTAAATGGACTCTGAATGGCCAAAAAATGACAGGAGCTCTGTCGCTCAAAGAGGAAGAGATCTTGACACGTATTGGGCCTGTTTCCGAGCTGGTTATAAAAAATTACTCAGAACAATCCGACACAAATTTTTTTTTTTTTTTTTTTTTTTTGCTTGTTCGAATACGAAAAATATTTGCTCGTTCGATCCGTCTAGTTCGAACGTCTCTTTCGACTCGTCCTCCCTCCTCGTTCGATCGTCTCTCGTTCGAATCCACTTGTTCGATCGCTTAGTCGATTCGCTTGTTCAGCTTGCTTCGTTCGATCGACTTGTTCGAACGACTCGTTTGATCAATCTTGTTCGAATGCTTTCGTGTCGATCGAACCATGTTTGCTTGTTTCGATCGCTTCGTTCGATCGACTTGTTCGAACGACTCGTTCGATCAATCTTGTTCGAATGCTTCGTTCGATCGACCTTGTTGCTTGTTCGATCGTCCTTGTTCGATCCACTCAAGACTTTCGCTCGTTCGATTCCAACTGCGTTTCCACTCGTTCGATCCCAACTGAAGAATACACTCGTTCGATCAAACCTTGTTCGAACCCCTTGTTCGATTGTCTTGTTCGAACGTCTAGTTCGATAGGCTTGTTCGATCCCTTCTTTTCCACTCGTTCGATCGAACCGACTAGAGCTTGTTCGATCCCCTTGTTCGAACCCCTTTGTTCGGTCGCTTGTTCGGTGACACAAACACAATCCAAACGACCCCCTTTTTTTTTTTTTTTTGCTCAAACAATCACGAACAAAAATGAAAAAAAATCACGAGATCTTGATTGCTAAAACAGATGGTTTGAATGAAATTGATTTAAACATAAACCAACTTAGAATCAAGACTCAAAACAAACAAATATTCAAACCCTTTTTTTTCAAAACAAGAAGACAGGAAAAAAATACAAACAAATCAATACATCAATCATGTAGAGCCTTTTGATACCAATTTGTAGGAATTCCCAAGACATCCTTGGATTACGCACAAGATCAATGGCACAAAAGATTTAAACAAATGAAAAACTTTTTGATGAAAAAACAAAAAGTTGCTACAAACTCCTTAAATCTGAAAATGAAATGGAGAAGCCTAACCTAATTTTGACTAAACTCGGTGTATTTATACTATAAGGATTTGCCATTTGAGGCTTCTTTTGGCATTTACATCTGGGCCCTTATACATAATAACCATAAATAACATTGACTTTCGAGCTAACTTTTGTCTTGTACTTCGAGTGACCGAAGCTTCTTTGTCAGAACCATTTATTTGATCTTAACATTTAACCATTTCTTGAAATCTTCAATCTAGTAGTCTCTATGTAATGAAATTACAGATGAAGAAAAAATAAAGTATAACGAACTTGATGTAGAAGTAGAATAACCCAAACTTGTATCTTATGTCTTGCACTATAATATGATAAGAACTCATAATCTTCTTCTTCGTTTTATGAGTAGACCTCGATCTCTTGATAAATCCGCATGCCTATACATGAGTCACTAAGCCAAATGGATAGTAAATATCCTGTGAGTACTAACAATGTATCTCCCTTACATCAGAGTAAAAACTAGTTTTTTAAATCAGTCTTCATCATAAACAGTATATAACCAACAGTTATTCTTCAGACCAGAAAAAATATATATAAGAACACACATCTGAAAAATACCACTTCATTTTCAAATAAGCAATAAACCAATCATCTTCGTATTCAATTAATCATAAAATCCCCAAAACAAGCCATTGTACTTAATAAGAACCAAACTAATTATACCAAGAAAACCCTTGAATAAATAACAAAACTTGAATATCGTATAGGCTACAAAAAAGGTAGAGAGGACATCATAAAAGATTGTTATAGAAATTTAACTATCCAAAAACCTCATAAAACTTTTACCAAACAAAATAATATCGGTGTTCTTGGAAATTTAGGGTTTTAGGGTTTCTTCAAAAACCTTGTAGATCCTAGATCGAGAGCCACATGGCTCTGATACCAATTGTGTTGAAACCAATAAGATCTCCTTAGATCGTTGTAGCTCAGGTTGTTTAGACCTTTATCTAGGATAATATCAATGTTCATAAGTTATAAAAACAAGCGGAATAAGAACAAAGATATTGAACAAGGTTTTAACCAAACATTCCTCCATACAGCTCCCAAATATATATTGATCAAGATAATCGGTTACATCAATGACAGATAACAGGAACAAAGATTCCTTGAGGCTACACCTCCACTATACTAGACGTGTACATTGAATCCAGTGTACACACACAACTTTTCTGGATACGCAAAACAATATGCTAGACCTCCTTTTTAGCCATAAGGATCAAGGCTTTACAGTAGGAAACTATTAAAGAACATTAATGACGAAATATTTATTTGACCAAATTAAAATATACATCTTTTGACCAAATCTTCATTTTGGACCAAAGTAAATATTCATAAGTAACAAGTCATATCCTTCTGGACTTGTTGTCTCATATCTTTCATTTACCAACCTATGTAGATCTATCACATCTTGTTAGTCAAAATCATCAAGCATCTCACTGAATATCTTGTAATTCTTGGAACTTCCATCTGCTCTGATGATTTGATAATACATCATATTTTCATTTAAAATATGTGTCTTCTAATCAACAATTGGATATTTGGTGGCCAGAGATTCAGCATCAATAGCAACATCATCCCTTAGAACTATATCCATACTATCTCTAAGCTCCTCTTTTTCAGCATCATTATCCGCTTCTAGTTTCTGTTTCTTGGAACCTTCTTCTTTAAAATCTGCTCTTGGTCTCTCTTTAGTGCTTTCTGCTAGTTGTTGACTGTCATCATCTATAGGCTTAAAGTCATTAATCTACTTCTTCTCTCTTTCATATAACTTCTAAACTTCTTCAAAGTTCTTGTGCTTTAGTTGTTAATGAGTGTACTTACCCATATGTTTTTGTTCCTAACTTGCGTTCTTGTAGGTGGTTTGTTCCTTATTGCATCTGCTCTTTTTGCTGCTAATTGTTTCTTTCTTCTTTCAAAGAATTCTGCTAAAAATCTGGCTCTTTCTTAAATTGTGTACCTTTCTTGCTCTTTATGTGTCAGTCTTACAGCCAGTTCATGATCAACATCTATTCTGGCTTGAATTTCATCAAACTCTTCAGCTAAAGCAGCACTAGTAGCTTCTTCTTGCTTTTGTCTTTCTTTTTATGCTCTGTCCAACTCTGCTAACTCTTCCTCGTGTAATCTCGGTAGCCCGCTGCATTTGTTTCTCAATTGATCCCATTTTAATTAAGTATGAATGAACGATCGCAAGTTATTGTTGATTTGTTTGATCTTGTGTTTATTGTTTTTGTTGTTGTTTGATTATATGGTTTGTTTTCTTAAGGAATACTAGTTCGGTCTGAAGTTTTCCCTAGTTCGGTTCTCGAAGTTTTCCCTAGTTCGGTCCACAAGAGATTTCCTAAAGCAATTAAAGAAAGCAAACACATCATTGACTCAAGAATTGGAAAAGTGCAAAACTAACCTTGATGAAACCAATAGTGCTCTGGGGGAGGCTATTAGTTGTCAGGATAGTTGTCTGATTGCATTTCAAAACAAATAGAATGAGTTTGAGAAGTACAAAGACTTTAATGACCGGACGATTGAGTATGAAATTCTTCAAACAAAGTTAAATGAAACTCTAGGACTATTAGCTCTAAAAGACATTGAAATTAAAGAAGGTTTGAAAACTAAAGCCTATGAAATTTCAGTTCTCAATCAGAAACACGATGAATTAGTCAAAAAGAGTCTTTTAACAAGGTCACAACTAGAAGGTTATCTCAAGAGAACACAAAGGTCATTTCAGATTTAAAGGTTAAGGAAGAAAAAGATATTGACAAGATGATTAAAATGGACAAACAGTTAAAGTTTCTGAATGAAATTGTTTATACTCGTAATCAGTCAATTCAGACCATTCATATGTTAGCACCTAAATATGTGACATATAATGGTAGACTAACCTTTGCCAATCCAAGGTACCTCAAGAAAGCTTAATCTAAAAAGCCCCGTTTTGTATGAGATTCCCATAAGTACTTCTGACAATCATGCAAAAAAGATTTGCCCCTGATTGGGAAGAGACCATGATCTTGATAACGAGAGTAGATCAAATTGAATCAAAGATTATGTTAAACCCATATGATTACACAAAACAAATAGTTTTATGTATTTTTCAAAGCACCTCAATGGAGTATCTTTATCAGTGGAACGCGGAAAGGTAAGTAAGGTATTACAATTGGAGAAAACTGTTTGTTAGAACAAAACCCACTCATTGCTAAAAATGTTGGCCTTTTACCGTTACGGATCCTTTAGTATAAAGTAGACAAGTTTTTAACGACATGACATTTAACATCAATCAATTTATAGAAATTGTTGATCAAACTTGGCGTAAACATACTAGTAGTTGTTTCCGCGTGCCAACTGCTCATGATATGGAACTTTTGATAAAAACCTTACTCATGCCTCTTTCAATAAAGTCTATACTGGACAGTCATTGTTTTGTTCATGAACTAAAAAAGGAAATGCATGACGATTTGGAGTACGTTAAATCCCTTGAAAAGGAGATTGACGAACTTGAATCTGAAAAGGCTGATTTTTCAAATATGTATGATCTACTTCTCGAAGAGTGTGTGTCTAAAGATGTTACATGTTCATATTTGCATTCTATGTCTGATTTAAATGCTAATACTGAATTACAATGCTTGTATCTTCATAAAGTCAAAGAATGTGAATGTCTTGCACAAAAGCTTTCGAAACAAACTGAATCTGTTGATAACGAAGTTCATAATAAGCTTTTAAAGAGTTTTGCTAAACTTGAAAAACACTCGATTTCTCTTGAACTTTCTTTACAACATTGTAAAGAACAGATGAAAAACAACCCAGTTTGCAAAGAAAATGCTTCAAATGTATTTCGAAAAGAACGTGAACAATATCATGAAATACAAGATTTGAAAGCTCAAATGCAAGACAAGAACATGGTGATAAATGAGTTAAAGAAACTCATTCTGGTAACAAAAGGAAAGTCTGTGGAAACTCAGTTTGATAAACCATCTGTTGTTCGACAACCAAATGCTCAACGGATTCCAAAACCATCAGTTTTAGGAAAACCGACTCCTTTTTCAAATTCTCCTGAAATGAGAAGTTTTCAAACGAACAAAGAAGCCCTCCACACAACTTAAGGCAGAAACCGGGTCAATACATATGCTGTCAGAATCACAAGTTGATTGCTGACATTGAAAACGACATCATGGACCCAGTGATGCAATGCACAACCCTTCCCAGCCATTCGGGTTTCTCTCAACAGAAACTTGTCTCATTTGTCACGGAGATACACACGTTATCTATTGACATCTCACTCCGAGATTGTTGATATTGAATAGGTGGCAATATGCTCCAGCCTCCGAGTACTAAAACCAAAATGCACTAATCGAGTCTAGAGCCAAGAGATCAATCAAAATCTCGTTAGGACACATTCCATTTCAAACACTTGTTGAACATCATCAGGTTCACAAGCTGTTATCAAGAGTCCTACGCAATATCATTGTGATATTTGCCAGAACATTCAGAGTGATACTCTTTAGTATTCACAATGACGAATGGAAATCCTTCCAGTGTCATCATCAAACAGCACTGCGGTAGGTGACTTGCGAGATTCTATATGAATCAAACTTGTGACAACTGGATATCGATTTGGTCCAGTAAATGAATTGACGGTTGATGAATTTTGATAAAAACATGACACTCTCGATGTGTTACAAAAACTCTTTAACGAGTGACACGTCGATTGATTTTCAAATCAATTTTCTCGTTTATCACTAACGTAAACCTGCAGGTCAAACGGTGGTAACGGCAACCTCAATCCCATTCAAATGCTCAATCTACGAAGACATACTATCTAGAAAGCTCAAGATTTAAAGACAAAGACTTCCGCAAACTCTGATTTGAAGCTTTCAAGATAATGCAAAAGTATGAGCATGTTGGTCAAAGACATAAGATCGCAAGATGGCAAAGACGATAAAGACAATGACAAAGGCTCAAAGTCAAGATCGCAAAGCATGAAGGAACAAGCCTACAACAAATAACGAAGACAAAGACCAAGAACACTCGAGCTTAAACGACAAAAGCAATCTCACTGATCTCATGAAGGAGTGTCATCAATGAACTCACTTCGGGGGAGATTGTTAGCCTCAATTTTATTGAGTCAATAAAGGAAGCTCGTTCCCATGTTCAAGACCTCACTTCGGGGGAGATTGTTAGCCTCAATTTATTGAGTCGAACAAGGAAGTTCGGTCACTCTACGATGGAGCTTCGGTCTTTAATTAGTTAATGTTGTAATAGGATATTATCGGGAATCGGGCTCGATAGTGAATCTAATATTGTATATGTTTCGGGTTTAATCCCAAGCAAAACCCGAGCCTGGGTCCTAGTTAAATATCCCGCGCGTCACTTTTAAGTGTCGGGGTATATAAGGAACTTTTCCACTTGGAAAAGTTAGTTGTTCAAAATATCTAAATTTCTCTCTCTAAACAACTCACCTCCTTTCTCTTTTCTAGTTCCGATTTCGTGTTTGATTCTATGAAGTGAAGTGTTAAGGGATCCTACAAACTTTTAGAGAGAGAAAGAAGAGAGAGAGAGAGATGAGAGAAAAGAGAAAAAGAATTATTTAGAAAATGAACAACTTGCTTTTTCTAAAGAAGAAAAAGCTTATATACCCCGTCACGTTAAAGGTACGCGCGGGATATTTAACTAGGACCCAGGCTCGGGTTTTGCTTGGGATTAAACCCGAAACATATACAATATTAGATTCACTATCGAGCCCGATTCCCGATAATATCCTATTACAACATTAACTAATTAAAGACCGAAGCTCCATCGTAGAGTGACCGAACTTCCTTGTTCGACTCAATAAATTGAGGCTAACAATCTCCCCCAAAGTGAGGTCTTGAACACGGGAACGAGCTTCCTTTATTGACTCAATAAAATTGAGGCTAACAATCTCCCCCGAAGTGAGTTCATTGATGACACTCCTTCATGAGATCAGTGAGATTGATTTTGTCGTTTAAGCTCGAGTGTTCTTGGTCTTTGTCTTCGTTATTTGTTGTAGGCTTGTTCCTTCATGCTTTGCGATCTTGACTTTGAGCCTTTGTCATTGTCTTTATCGTCTTTGCCATCTTGCGATCTTATGTCTTTGTCATTGTCTATATTCTTGTATAAAATATGTTTTACCAATTCAATAATGTAACATCCGGCAATTTTCGGAATTTCAAATGACTATTTTACCCTTTGACTTTTTGGGTCTGACATGACTTTTTGACTTTTGACGTTTTATTGTCTAATAAAAGCAATTACCGTGTGGCCGGTAAAATTTTCGGAACGTATTTCAAATAATAAATCATCTTTATTATTATATTCCTCAAATGGAAGTTATTTTTAACTTATTTGGCTCAAAAACGAAAAAGATATATATTATTTATAAGCTGACGTATCAAAAACGAACCACTAAATCACGTTTTCATTATTCGGACTCTAAAGCAATTTGATGTAAAACAACATTCCAGACAACTTTTTAGTTTTGCCCGAGACTCGAAAACGAACAGAAAGTGACCGAAATGCCCTCGCAAGATTTTAGAAACAAGAAAATAATTAAATTATATTTAATTAACACTTTTTAGTAAATAAAAAAAATATTTAATAAATTAGTCATCATTTTATTCAGCGGCGTTTGTTGAAGACGTAAATATTCGAGTAAAAGAGCATTTTACGGACAAAGTTTATCGGAAATGTACAAATAAATAATAAACGCGTTAAATAGATTTTATAAAACGCTTATGAAAATTAGTCGAGTGAATACTCATTTTTATCAGAAAAATAATTTGGAAAACAATGGCGCTAGTTTCGTGACTCGAATCATCCGTTAAGTCGCTCAAACGAGTCCCGAACCGTTTTTTTATCAAAACTACATTAAAAACTTACACTTTTAACCCTCAAGTAATACTCACTTGCCATTTCATTTTTTTTACTTTTATATATAAAAGTAAAAATTTATAACATTTATCTCATTATCATTTATATATACAACACACAAACATGTGCTCTCTCTCTCATTTTTTCGGCAGCCACCGGCCGCCGCCGCCGAAAAACTTTTCCGGTGATTTTTTCCGGCGAACCCAAAAATTTATGAAAAGATAGATCCGTCCCGGATCTATCCGATCTACAACCCACGCGCTGTCACGCCACACCACTACCCCGCTGCCACTCCACCTTGTTGTTACTCCACCACCATGGCAGCCATCAACAGCCGTCACCCCCTCCCCTTTTGTCTGCTACCCCACCACAGATCCACCTAACCCATCATCATAACAGTCGCCGCCTACACCACCATCACCCCCATCTCCATCCACGCCACCAACTCGTCACCATCACCGCACCACCACCTCTACCCAGCCACCAACAATAACAGCAAATGGTGGGTTTGGTTTCGCTCAGCCCGAAAAGGGTGCATTTGGTTTTGGGTCAGCAGCCATTAAGGCTGTGTTGGGTTTAAGGGCAGCACCATGGGGTGCGGTTGGTTGTTAAAACTCGATTAGGGTGCGTGTAGTTTACCTAAACATCAACTAGGGTGCGTTTGATTTAGTAGAAACTCACAAGGAGTGCATTTGGTTTAATGGACAGCAGCTAGGGGTGTTTGTTTTTGGTTATTAACAAGATTAGGGTGCGTTTGGTTCGGTTATAAAAACCACGCAGCGGGTGCGTTTGGTTTGACATTAAGCACCAAGGGTGCGTCTGGTTTAAACGGGAATGGATTAATGGGTGCGTTGGCTGTGAAACTGAAATTAAGGGTGTTTGGTTGGCTGTGTGACAGCCTAGGTGTGTTTTTTGGTACAGCAACAAAAGGGCGCGTTTGGCTGTGGAATCAGACGGGGTGTGTTGGGTTTAGCACGCAGCGTTAGGTGCACGTTTGGTTTGGCTTTGAAACAAGACTTGGATGCGTTTGGTTTAGTAGAAAGCGTATAAGAGGCGATGGTTTGGACAGAAACTGTATAGGGTGCGTTTGGGTTAGTAGGAAAACCAACCAATAAATATATTCTAAATTTTTATTAAATATAAAATTTTAGAGATTTATAAATTATAAATCAGGATCTAATGGTGGTTAATGGTTAAATAATTATGATATATATTAGTTTGTTTATTTTTTTAGGTATAATAACTACTTTTTATATATATATTATATATATATATATATATATTTATATATACTATATATATATATGTTTGAAATAATTGCAACGCGAATGATTGCAAACAGTTATTGATTTTCGTTTATTAAGTGGATAAAATAAACATTAGGTTTATTAAACACGTGTACTAACGATTTGTAAACAGAAATGTCATGCGATACAAGGAACTAGTTATATTTTTTGAAAATTATATCATTTGTATTATACACTACCGGATAAACGAACGAAAAAAAAAAAAAAAATTATAAGTTTTACAAACGGACTATATTTTAACTAAAAATCTTCAAGGAACGATTTCTAAATTAATAAAAATGTCTATTTTATAATTTCCCGGGCTAGTAGACATTGTAATAAACTTTGTAAAAGCTTCAAGGTTGGCGTTTATCTATCCAAAAACAATAAAACGTATGTTCAATTTTATTGCTATAAAACTTCCTTATTTTTTTAATGGTATGTTCCCGAATATGTGTGAATAATGTTATTTTTATTATTATTTTTCACGTGACGCTTAGGGTTAAACTTTTATTAAATACTAAATACTTGCCGCGAATTGATATACCTGATCATTTTTCATATGTTAATATATACGGAGATATATTAATTTATACCCTGCGGTACTTATCGATCTATTTATTTACCAACCACAAACTATATTACAACCTTAAATCTAAATCTTTTATACAACGTGTCACAGTTGAGTACTCATCATCGAAAACAAGTACATTATCCTAGGTTTGTGGTTCCTAGGCCGTTAAGATAAACCGCAACTTCTTGGTCGAGCCGTTTACAGTTTCCAGTTTTCTGGCGCTTATCTTGCGCATTCCCCGCCCAATCGCCAATCGTTCTTCATCATCGATGTGAGTTTATAGCCCATCTTTCACTTGTTTTACATTACTTTACAAATCTCAGGGGAGAATACATGCTCAATACAATTTGTTTACATATTCATTTACAATATCTTTTACATACTATTCTACATACTTGGTTTACATACTTGATTTCGCAACTCATTACAGACATAATTACATGGTTGATTACAAACTTAGTTTCATACTTTGTCACATGCTCATTTGCATACACGTTTACGAAATGGTTTACTTACTCAATACAAACTCAATTACTTGATTTATATCACACTCCTTTCTACTTATGGATTTAAGTACTCAAAGCTATTTACGAATACAATGGTTAATTTTTATTGGACACAAGTGTTTTCGGTTATCATCTCCTGTTTACATGTGCCTAAGTAACATAACCCACCATTGCCTATTATCATGAACTGTTAAATTCTTAACCGGAGGACCGGGTAAGGAAGCGCGAGTGTATAAATAGATCTATTTGGGATTGACATCCCTATTCGGGTGAGTAGCTCTCACTAGTTTCAATCGTACTGAAACACGAATGCATACATGTCGAAACAATTTAGATGTTGCGGGTTTAAACATCTACACGGGCCTTTATTTGCATTAAATTACATACATAGATGTCGAGCTTCAGTGTCATAAGCTTAGCGCAACAGTGGATATTGTTTATGTGGTATTGTATCTGTTATAGTAGACCCATACATTTTAGAAAATCAACGATATCACTGTCCATACTACTTATTGAACATTACTAAACTCTTTTCATTATATTTTGGCGAAGCAATAAACACTAAACTCTTTCGGTTCTACATTTACTCTTACATTTTTGGCGGTTATTATAAAGATTAAAATGGTCATACATACTTTATAAATCTTTGGATTCCAACGTTTACGTTTATACTTACAAAACTCTATGAACTCACCAACTTTAATGTTGACACTTTTAAGCATGTTTTTCTCAGTGAATATGATGCATGGGCTTACTAGATGTGCATTGGAGTTTAAATTTGACAGATTTCATTCATGGATTTCGTTTTACATACAATGATCAAATCTCGTGTGTATTCTTTTACGCTTTTCATTGTGATGACAATTATGGGACAAAATGTTATATCAATTTCAAGAAAATTCAACGAGATTACTTTTCCAAAAGCATATTTAGAGGTCGGTTCTTTGAATATTGAGTGTTGTATTATGCAGTAACGGCCCCGTGAACATTTCCGCTTGCGACCCATTTTTGGGGGTGTTACAACATGTGTATAACGCGCCTATAGGAAGGTTTAAATCGCCGCTATACACGAGTGTTTAAATAACCGTCTATACACGAAGTGTATAAATCGCCTTCTATTACACGGAGTGTATAATGCGTCTATACGCGAAAGTGTATAATCGCGCGCCTATACACGATGTATAAATCACCCGTCTTATACGGAGAGAGTGTATAAGCAGGTCCGTCTATACACGAGTGTATAAAACGTCGTCTATACACGAGTGTATAAATCGCCCTATCAATTTTGAATTTACACAAGACTTGAATTTTATGGCAATTAAATCACACACAAACATGAACTAAGCATATATAAACATCATATATCAGTTTTAACATGAATCAACCACAAAAAATTTACTTAGATTGCAAAACAAGTAAATTATTACCCGTTTTACACAAGCACACAAAATTTACATTCAAGACTTAGATTTTCTTACTCTAATACATTCAAATAGGCATAATATCACATATTAACCATAAACCCATAAACCTTTTCAAGTCTTTCCCTAAAACCCACATTATCGAGGTAAAGAATCAAGCAAACAAGCATGTGTTATCCCCATAACAAACTGTTATAAACGAGTGATCTATGACCATTACCTATCAAAACCCCTCAACTAATTTTGGATTTGGTTTAGTTTTAAAATTAAAGAACCCTAGACCAATTTCTAAGGTTTTTTGAGATTAAAACCATCTTAATGACTAATTCCTTTTGATTAAGAGGTGTTTAGGATATGGAGAACATATTAGTAGTTTACCTTAACACTTAAAAAGTATGTTTTGATGATCTTTGAGCAAAGTCGAGTTATAACAATAGAGGGAAGGAAAATAAGAAATTTTTTAGGTGTGTTTGGTTTGTGAGAACTGTGACGAGGGAAGGGGGTGTTTGTTTGTTAAAAACTTTTGATTTTTGACACAAATGTCCCATGAACACTATTCTCCTTTCTAATTTTCTATAATAACTCTCTTAAGGCTTTTCTAGTTTGACTTTTGACACTTTAGTCCCTAAAGTTTAGTATGTAGTCTGTACACCATATGATTTGCTATCAAGACCCTTAAAAGCATAAAAACTTTACATATCTGATTCACAAATAAGTTAAGATTAATTAACTTTACTATAAATATTATTCCGTTATTGTTTAAAAACCTTTTTCCATTTAGTTCTTGATGATTTTTGAAGAATATATTTGACATTTTCTCCCCCTCAAACAATGATCCGTTTTCTATTTAAAGAGCTGTAGTCGTTGTTTGAGTGGTCAAATGCCTTGAAAAATCATTTTCTGATGAATTACTGAGATGATTATTTTATTTCTAAAAAATCAACATCATTAAATAAGATTTCTCTTATTTTAACAAATAAATGCACTGAATGTACATTTAATTGCATAAGGATGCAGAGGGTTGTTGTTGCAAAGTAAACACATGACCTTTTTGAAATGTATTTGAAGTAAGTAATTCCGAGAAAATAATTTTTCCGTTGTGAGGCCAAGTTTTCTTTTTGAAATACTTGCCTTTAAGATGATGACCGGGTTGCTATCTGAAATAATAGCAAGCCATATGACATATTTTCTATTCAAACTTTATTTATAGCTTTGTGCCATTATTGAATGATATTTCTAAAGCCGTAAATATTATCGATGCTAGAAAACATGTCATAAAAACCTATTTTTTTGTATATTTTTTAATTTTTTAATTTTCTATTTTCTTTCTTAAAAAATTTATATAAGATGAAAAATCTTTTTGGGTTTTTATGTTTTCTTATATATATATAATACATAGGATATACCGCGAGTTACCACCATTACTCGTCTTTTTTGTTAGAAACACAATTTCACAGTCTAACAAGTGAAGTTCAGTCTTGAAGAAAATTGGCGTTTCATAGCTCGTTAGTTAGTTAATTAATTATAATGTTTAATGATGTAAACGGGCCAAGATGCAAAAATCCCAGATAAAGCCCACAAAGTCCTCCTAGGCCGATCCCCTTTAGAGTATAAATACTCTATGTTTTTCTCATTCTTTTTTTAAGGTGGTTAAGGCTTTTTAAACAAGTCAATATTCATTAGGGTTATATTTTTTGTATCTAGCACCCAAAAAACATCTTTATTTTTCAATCAATCATGTAGCCCCCCCCCCCCCCATCTCCACTTTATTTAATCTCTTGATTCTACATATCATTGTTAAAGATTATGATTGAATGATCATGGAACCTACAATTGGTATCAAGAGCCTTCAAGATTGATGATTTGATTTGGTTTTGTGTTTTTATTTTTTTTTTGGGTATTCGGCTATAAACAAAAAAAAGGGGATTCGAAATTTTTTTTTGGTTTGTTTGTTTTCATTCTTGATTCATAGATGGTTTATGGTTAATCTAATATCATAAAAACCATCTCGTTGAGCAATCAAAGACTTGGTGATTTTTTTTCTTCTCTTTAGTGGTTCGAAAATTATAAGAAAAAGAGGTATTGATCGAGTTTTGTGGGTTGGATCGTGATATACAAGTTCGTATTATACTAATAACAATATCTTTCAGGCATTCTATTGAAGATAGATACAGGTTACTCGTGGTGTTTTGCAAGAAATAAGGGGTGGCTTTTTTGTTTGGATTAGTCTCCTGTGTCAACCACCGAACGAGTTAAAGCATTGCTCGAGCCAAACTAGTGAAACCTTTCATCAATCCGAAAAAGAGTAACTTCCTTTGAGAAACCGATCGGCTGATCCTCTTCTTGAACCGAGATGAGTGACAACTCTAGTTGGGAGTCGAGGAGTAAACATTAGTGGATAACGAACAAGTAAAACTGTTGAGGAGTACCGATCGAGCTATATTCTTCTTACAACCGAACGAGTAAAATACTCTTGTGAACGAAGTTTTCACTCTTTGTTCACTTGCTTTACTTGTGAACCGAACTAAACAAATCAAACAAAAATAACACCAAACACAAATCAAACATCTCAACAATCACTTGCGATCCGTTCATTCATTCATACTTAAATCAAAATGTCAACAGACAAAGAGTCAAGGCGTGCAGGATTTTCGGACAATCGTCCTCCCATGTGGTTGAAAAGTGACTATGAATAGTGGAAGATTCGTATTCGAGAGATTACATTAGTGGTAACCTCTTGGTAAGTTATTTGGAGAATCAATCCAAAGATGGACTACTCCGCATTCACATATTACTGTGATAGAAGGTAATGGTGAGGCTGCAGTACAATAACGAGAGAAAGCGGGGCTATAAAGAGTTTACTAAGATTGAGAACAATAAAGAACGAGCTAATATTCAAGCAACCAACATTCTCAGTCAAGGGCTCCCAAGACATGTATTCAACATACTAAACCAGACTCGTATTGGGAAAGAGATTTGGGACAATGTAGAGCTTCTAATGAAAGGTTCGGGAAAGTCTCTCCAACAACAGAAGGAAGAACTGTTTGATGAGTATCGACACCGATTTCGTGCAATAGGATATGAGTCAATGTGACTACTTTGTTCGTTTCCATAAGCTGATCAATGATATAAGATTATCCAGCTTGCATCCCCACTACATTAAGTTTGAAACACCAGTTTGTCAACCAACCTTCCTACGTATTGGGCAAAGTATGTGGACCAATGTGAAAAACAACTAAGGATATTTATGCGACAACCTATTGTTGAACTTTATACCTAACTTAAATCTTATGAAACACAATCATGCTATGATAGCACACTCAAGAAACAGGAGCAGTCTACAGCATTGTGATCCAGTGGCATACCTTGTCAAACAACAATACCATGCACCAACTCAACCACTACTCCACCACCACCACCACAATATGACCACAACTTTCCTTCCTCCCCACAACAAGTATCCCTACAATCAAGGCAATGAAGCTATGTTGGCAACCTATGACCCAAATCATAAACTTGTTGAGTGGTTTCCAAAGCAGTTTCCTCCAAACCAAACAACAGCTCAGGACATCGTCCAACTTAGGAGTCATGATACGGGGCATAACGGGAGTATTATTATTGAAAAACCGTTCAGAGAAGAGCTCCCTGGGTAATGTTGGTTAATACGAGTAATCGAGGAAACACATAGCTTCGGGAGATGACGGACAACGTAGGGAAGAAGTGTGATATGCTAAACTGCGTGTGAGAAGGGCACTGTGTCTAGGCAGGTGTAAGGAGAAAATGAGAGTAAAGATCTCAGTATTCAAGGAACAAAAAAAAAAGCTGCTGTAAATGGAAGATAAGGAGAAAGGAATAGTTTTAGATGCTGAAGCCGAAGCATCATTGCTGATGTAGATGTACAGCTCCTTTTGAATCAGCCACTGGCTTATTAGACTACCAACATGTTCAAAAGTAAGCCATGAGGATGCATAGATTCTGACGTAGATGAACGGAACTCATGCTAGCAGCAGCTTTAATGGCTAACTTGTTTCATCCACAAGTGAAAAAACAATGGTGCAAACAACCAGTCAAGTATGATAGTACCACTGATGCTAATCAAATCTTTGATAATGTTAATCATCTGTTGACACATGAGATACACCAGGAAGAACACCTAGACTCTGATGTTGAGTCAGATATTGATGACAATACGATTCAGTATCATCAGTACCAACTTGACAACGAAGTTCAAGATGTTCTAACTGAGGTATCTTCTGCGCCACCTGGTGAGATATCTATGATTGCTATCTTAGATAACTTGAGAACCCAATTAGACTGACATCTTAAGGTTAATCAGGAACAAAGCCTGGTTAATGACTCCTTAATAGCTGAGCTTGCAAGATGTAAACAAGAAATGGTTAGTCTAGAACGTAATAAAGTCAAACATGATTTAGACCAGACCATTGTTCAACGTAACAAACCGAATGCTGAGCTTGAAGAAGAAAGAAATTGTGTGCTAAAGTTCAAAACCTTCTCTAAACGTTTGAGTAAAATTAATCTTTGAATAATGAAAGTAAAAAGGTTGTTTTGAAAAAAAATGGTCCGTGAGGACAAAGTATTGAAGAAATAGTTTGTTAAAAAGTGCTAATATAGTTGCAACAGAAATTTTGCAAAAGATTTCATAACCAACACTAACTATTCCAATGTTTAACATAACGACCTAATCCTAAGCCAACACATGACTTAACACAAAAGATATATAGGTAGTAGCAAATCCGTGGGAAACCTCAAACAAGCTTAAGTTGTCTCCAAACCTAACTTGTATGATGGCCATGCGCTTTTAAACCCCCACTATACCTCTGTTAAAAGTTGAATGACAGTGAAGAATCATTAGTTCTCGCTGTAGTCAGTAGATCTATGATGTTGAAAAGACTAGGGATAATTTAACCATAAACTATGACATAGCTCAAGCCTTGATATAGTCACTTTGTTCCTCAGAAGGAACTGTCTCGAGAACAGGTTTATTAGTTACCTGCTGAAGAACTTGCTACTTAGAAAAGTAACCCACCTAAACTTGTGACTCCATTTGTTCGTACTCGTCCGGAAAAGAGTCAAATTTCCACTTATTTACAAGGCTTAAACTCGTGGATTCCCGCATTTGCACATGTCATAAACCAAAGAACAGATCCATGTCGCTATCCAAGCGGCTCAGAGGAGTTTAAACCGTTAAAGCAAATGTTACAGAAAAATCATTACCTTTTTATGAAAAAAATGTTAAACAAAATTGTTCAAAAACTTGATGAAAACATTGTTACAGAAGTAACTGAATACATGCGGATATTTAATGAGCTGGACACTGAGTATGAACGCTGCGTTCTTGCGAACAAGAACCTGAAAATAGAGAGAAAAATCTTTTAATTCAAAATGACTGCTTAATTGCTAATAGTTTAGAGAAAGATATATGCTCTATTGTGCTTGACTTCTGATATGTTTAGCCCCTAGTTCGAATTGCCTTTGCGAAGAACTTAGATCTAATTGCGATAGGGAACACTCCAAAGTCGTAGAAATTGAAGCCTTGAGTTTTTAAAGAGCAACAAATGCGTAATGAATCTAACAAAACGTTGTGCCATTTATCGAAAAGAATAAGTTTAATTTAAAAGTTAAATTTAAAATAATATAAAGATGTCTTCAAAAACCTGAGGTTTGAGATAATTTAACTCAACTGCATCTAATGCAATTTTTGAAATTAAAAGTTAAAGGATCTAGCTATCAAGGGATAAGACGACCACCATCAGAAACTTGCAACTCAGATCAAACATACGAGATTGTTGAGGTAGGAATCCATGTAGGTAGCTTCGATAATGGCAGGCTAAAACTAAGCTAACTCAGTTGAAAGATGCGATCATTTCAGTTAGAATTCAAATTGATGGGTTAAGGCAGAGGAATGTGAATCTGAAATGTCGTTATGAAGAATTGTCCGAAAATCTTAATGCTTAGACTCACGTTTCTACATTCAAGCATGAATTGCCTACTGCTGAGAATGCCAAACTGAAAACTAAGTTGATTAGCAAAATAAGTAGTGGGATCTACAGCCTCTGAGAAACCAATGTACTTGCGTCAGGTGTTATACCAAACAGTTCAAAGTACGTTCCACCTCCAAAAAGAGCCAACTGGGTAAACCAACCCCGTTGCTTAAGAAAAAGCAAGCTTACTTTTCGGAACCCCTGGACTTCAATAGACAACATAACCACCAGTGTATACCAAAACAAGAAGGGCCAATGTTCCTATTGAATTGTCTACAGAACCAAAACTGTGCACTGAATCTCGCAAAAACATTTGCCAAAGCAGCCACACTTGAATACCCCATCGTATCTTCCGAGTAAAAGTTGTGAACGCGAGGACGAGCCAGCGGCATCACAATAGAGTTGAATTTGTTGATCATAATCAGTTGATTGATTCGTTCTTTGAAGTATGTGAATAACCAGAAACCCCAGGGCAAACATTAGTGTTAATCATATTAGGAGGTTTGGAAAGGCAACAGAAATCATAATGTGAACACTACTAAGACAGCCTTGCGAGACTAAATGGAAGGGATGTTGGTAGTTTAAGCTAAAATGGAAACACTATGGACGACATTCGCGTTTGTAAGATAACTGTCCTTACTAGGATAATGGAACATTTTTGGAAGCCTTTAGAACTTACCCCGTGCGTTAAGTTCTAGTTCCAAAGTTACTATGATCTCTAGGTTCACTGATTGCAAACTTAGTTGATTGAAAGGCTGGTTCAAGGGGATTTCTGGTTTTTTTGATTGCTAAAGCCCATAATTTGTATCCTTTGTATATTGAGAAAAAATTATCTCTTAAATTTTTTTTCTTGTTTGGCTTGCAGTTTATTTCAGATTGTCACCCGGTCCTTACCCTTAGGAAAGTTATGTCGCCCACCAAACATGTTCTATTACCAGGTGATTTAGTTCTCCTGGGCATGGATTACTTTATATCCGTGCAACCCAAGATATAATGTACGTTTCAGTGCGTTATTTCTTTACAAACGAGGAAGGCGTCTGTCTACGCACGACAAATTTTCTGATAATAATTGTTCTAATCAAACATGTTCTGGGGTCACTTATTTCAGACATTACTACCGCTCTTTAAATAGAAATACGAGTCATTGTTTTGAGGGGGAGAACTCAGTTATTCTAACATTTTGCAGATAGTTGGGCACACTATTGCTGATTCTATTACTGAAAGATTGAAACGAGCCACAACCTATGTCCTCAGACAGATTGATTTCTCACTCCTGTCTCGGTATATTTCAGATCTTGTTTCAATAATCACTTGATATTTGTGCTCATTTAGCTTACCTCAATGTTTGAGGGGGAGCTCAAAACATTTTAAGTCCATTATAGATCAAAACCATACAAAAGTTGCATACTTTTGATCAGGGGAGAAAATGTGACTTAAAATATGAACTGATAACTAATGATTCGATTGATTCAAAATGCTAAGTCCTATCCTTGCATGTGCAAAACATCTTTTGAATATCGATGCACATGTATAGGGGGAGTAAAAGTGTTAATATACTCAACAATGTCAATACAAAACGTTTGTGTATACACAAGTATATTGATTATTCATAAAAGAATCTTTTGTTTCATAGATTGGGTAAGTGATCTTGGGAATGCGAGGAATGAGCTGTTTTATCACAAGGTATTCATAGAAATACTCTTATACTTGTCTATTTGGACAGAATACACTAGTGAGGAATGATCTCGTCTTACTAATTATTGTATGGGTTTGAATAGGGAGCATGAGGCACTTCTATCTTTCGAGTTATCTTTCAAATTAACATCATCAGAGCATTCTGATTTAAACTTTCGTGTGTCCTTAAATAAATTTCATAGCACATCGACTGGTTTTTTTTAAATATTTTTGCCATTGGCCATTTACGATACTTATTGTATAAGAAAGTTAAATACGCGCTGACTTTGAAATTTTACGGTATAGTAAGTAGATATAACTGTACTTGGACTCACTCTTTACATTTATTAGTAGGAAATATTCATAGTGTTTTAGTCTCGGAATCTGGTTTAGAGAACAGCAAGCATACGGAATCTGGTTCTCGGTATTGGTGGACTTAAGGCTTCTTGAGATGGAAAACTGTCACAGAAGGTTCTTTATTGATTCCTATCTGATAACAGGTTGCTGTTATTCGTACTGTTTTTGGTAATCGACTCAACATGTTTCTAAAAAAAGAGTTGACTACTCCAGAGCAAACGTCTACTGGTAAAGAGATATCAAATGTTCCTAGCTGATAGTTTGCTAAAAACTATAAGGTTATCATTGCACCTTGTTATTGCAACAGCATTGACCTAGTCCCATAGAAATCGGAATCATGGTAAAGACATATCAAATCCGTTGATAGCTGATAGTTTGCTAAAAACTATATTGTTCATACTCAAAGGTTTGAAGACATCAAGAAAGCTAAGTTAATGAAGCTTCTGCACCTCTGAAATCAAAGTCTTCTTCAAAATATTAAAGATTTGAAGAATTGAAGAAGAAAGATCATAAAAGCTTTCATGATTACAACAAGTATGAGCATGTCAGACTAAAGTTCAGGCATATGGAAAACCAGAAAAGATCACATATTGTACTTCAAGAAATCAGAGTCAAGATAAGTTATCAATCAAGTATTCATGTTCTCAATAGATAAAGTTAAGTTTCAAAGATTGGATTACTACTGAAGCACAAATACATCAAGTGATGAACCGCAAAGACAGTGAGCTAATATGCTATGAATTCATATTGTTACGCTACATAGACCCGACTTTAGGGGTGAGATTGTTAGACATACAATTTCACAGTCTAACCAAGTGAAGCTCGGCTTGAAGAAAATTTGCGTTCATAGCTCGTTAGTTAAGTTAATTTTAATTGGTAATGTTTTAATGTGTAAACGCGGACAAGATGCAAAAATCCCAGATAAAGCCCACAAAGGCCTCCTAGGCCGATCCCCTTTAGAGTATAAATACTCTATGTTTTTCTCATCTTTAGGTTAGCTAGTCAATATTCATTAAGGTTTTATTTTTGTACCTAGCCACCAAAAACATCTTTCAATTTTTCAATCAATCCTTGTTTAATTTAATCTCTTGATTCTACATATCATTGTTAAAGATTATGATTGAATGATCAAGGAACCTACATTTTTTCTTTGTCAGACGTTTTAGCGTTTCTAAAGACATGCTTTGCATACCAACATTTTCGATCAAGAAGTTGAATCTTTCTCGTGGCAATGATTTGGTGAAGATATCAGCTAGTTGATATTTCGTCCGAATAAAGCATTGTTCCACTATTCCATTCTCCACTAGCTCCTTTATAAAATGGTAGCGTACATCGATGTGCTTAGCTCTAGAGTATTGAACGTTGTTGCAGCATAGAGCAATCGCACTTTTGTTGTCGCAGTACAAAGGAATCTTATTGAATGTAAACCCATAGTCTGTTAGCTGTGATCGCATCCATAGGATTTGAGCACAACACCCAAATAAGGCAATATATTCAGCCTTCGTACTCGAAATCGCAGTGCTCTTTTGCTTCTTAGAAGACCAGCTAACAAGTTTGTCACCTAAGAATTGAGCACTTCCTGATGTACTACGTCTAGTGTCTTGACATCCCGCGTGATCTGCGTCTGAATATGCTGTTAGAGACATACCGGTATCCTTTAAGTACCAGAGACCCATGTTAATGGTTCCATTTATGTATCGAAAGATTCGTTTATCTGCATTTAAGTGCTTTTTGGTAGTCTTTGCTTGATACCGGGTACATAAGCAGACTGCATAAATAAGGTCGGGTCTACTAGATGTCAGATACATGAGGGATCCAATCATGCCATGGTAAAGTGTAGCATCAACTGGTGTCCCGTGTAGATCTTCATCCAGTTTATTCTTTTCCACCATAGGTGTGTCCACAGAATCACTAGTTAGCAAACCATATTTTTTAATAATTTCAGAAGCATATTTTGATTGGTTTAAGAAGATGCCTATGGGACTTTGAGAAATTTGTAATCCTAAAAAGAATGACATTTGCCCCATCATCGACATCTTGAACTTAGTGGTCATCAGATTAGCAAACTTATTATACAAAGCAGTATTAGTGGATGTAAATATTATATCGTCAACATAAATTTGTACTAGTAATAAGTCATTTCCTGCTTTCTTTGTGAAGAGTGTTGGATCCAGCGCACCTTTGGAGAAATGTTTTGAAGTGAGGAAACTTGACAACATGTCGTACCATGTATGTGGTGCTTGTTTAAGACCGTAAAGGGCCTTTTTGAGCTTGTACACATGCGATGGGTTGTCCAGATCAACAAATCCTTCTGGTTGAGAAACGTAGACCTCTTCTTTGATCTCGCCATTTAAGAAAGCCGTTTCGCATCGTCCATTGGGTAGTTCATCTTTATTCTTGTTGGCGCCATTTGTACGGAAGATACGAATGGCTCTATTCTTGCAACGTTGCAATGATTCCTCGAAATCGATTCCTCATCTTACATGAAACCTTGAGAAACTAATATAGCATAATATTCTTTAGTTCCCTGCAAAATTGTTGTCTTGACCTTGTAAATCAACTTCAGTTGATCAACATGGACTTTATGGGACAGACACAATTCCTTTAATTGTAGCCTTTCAATTAATGAATTTCTTCTTACATTGACATGATCATGACGGGTTCGTCATTGCTTGTTTGAAGTTCTTTGGTTCTATAGAAGTTAGGAAGGCATCAAAGTAACACCACATGGCATTAGTTTTGAGTTGCTTTCTTATGGAGACAGAGCGAGAAGGATCTCCGATCATATTTGCTATAGGATGATCCTTAGTCTGTCTACTAATAAGTTTAAATAGAGTATGGGATAGTCTCACATTAGATGACGATCCTTGGGAAGTCGAGTCTTTATGAAGAGATTCATGTAGTGGATCATCATGAAAATGTGGTGTTTTTGGTGATTCTTCAATACCTTAAGAAATAATTGGAGAATGTTCTTGTTCTTGTGTTGATGGGATACTTGTTGATGGTGTATCTTGGTCAATTGACGTAGACACATGTGAATCAGCTATATTAACGGCTTTTGGTTCAGCAGCTATTGGAACTGGAGAGATAGCAATAGTTAGAGGATTGAAGTATTCATCGAACATAGGTTGGAGTAAACGATCCCATACATCTCTATTTGGTAGATTACAAGGTTGTTGAGGAATATGGTTTGGAACGAGTCCTGAACTGTGGACGAATGTTGCAGGGAGGTCATTAATGAAGTCGCGTGTCTGAAACCTAATTGTCAAAGCCATGTTGTCAGCTACGAACTTAAATGAATAATTCCATAATTTTCTAGGTTCTCCTGTTATAGATTCTAAAAGCTTTATTTACGGACGTGTAACTAACAAAAATACCAATACCGGCCTTTGCATTTAGTTTACCCAAATCCTCACTGTGATTGGTCAGATAACAGAGTGAACCAAATACATGAAGAAACGATAAATCCGGCTTCTTGTCGTGCATCAGCTCATAAGGAGTTTTGTAGTATCGGAGACGAATCAGAGAATAATTTTGGGCATAACAAGTTGTGTTGATTGCTTCGGCCTATAGAAACAGTGAAGCTTTTGAAAATATCAACATTGTGCGAGCAGCTTCCACAAGAGTTCGGTTTCGTCTTTCGACCATGCCGTTCTGTTGAGGAGTGCGAGCAACAAAAATTTGATGTGAAATTTTGATATTTTCATAAAAATCACGAAGAGTCTGATTGA
Source organism: Tanacetum coccineum (assembly GCA_026074375.1). Classification (NCBI taxonomy): domain Eukaryota; kingdom Viridiplantae; phylum Streptophyta; class Magnoliopsida; order Asterales; family Asteraceae; genus Tanacetum; species Tanacetum coccineum. The sequence continues at coordinate 38,163 of BQNB010027622.1, forward strand.
CAAATTTAGTTTCATTATCTGTTCTAACATTACGAACAATGGCATTCAAACGAACCTGAATATTTTTAATGCATTTAATGATAGCCTCAGGAGCTTCATCCTTTGATCTTAGAAATTTGATCCAAGTAAATCTAGAATAATCGTCAACAATTACCAAGATATACCTTTTCTCATTAATGCTCTCCACATGCATTGGGCCATGATAACGCTCAAATTATACATGTTTCTATATGCGTTATCAATACTTTTATGTATATAAATTGGTTAATAATAAGAACTTTCGGTACTTAAACGAGTATATTTGCTATTGTAGGTTCTAAGTACGTGTCGTGGAAGAAAACGAAAGAATACACGAAGATTTGAAGCTTAAACGAAGAAATAACTCAAGCTGAATGCTTCCCGACACCTGTTCATTGTTTTGCTCATAACTCGGTCATTACGAACTCCGATTTGACAATTCTGGGCGGCCACCGCGAAGTGAATGTAATTTTCTACAACTTAAAAAAAGCCAAGTTTACTGTAATGCCCCAAGTACGCCTCACTTCAAATAAGGGCGGCTTCTTTTATGTCCAAATTATGAATGCCTCTTTATGAGATTGGCATTTATTGCATCTTTCAACTCTCCATTCTAGACCCTTCTATGCATGAAATTTGGCACCCCATGGACCTATAAATACAGCCCCAAATCTCTCATATCTCACACACATTCATCTACAATCCTCTCCTAAAGTAGAATAAGTTAGGAACTAGTTTTTGGGAATTTGGTTGAACTTGCTCTTAAGTTCTTCTCAACCCAGGTTTGATCCATCATAGAAGCCTAATTGAGTGTTATTTTAGAATCTATAGTGCTTGTGGACCAAAAATTGTTCATAGTTATGGGTTTTACTTTTAATATAATAAAGTGTTCTTGGGAAATTCATGTGAAATCACCATATTTTGCTCTTGAAATTTGGTATAATCTTGTTTATCCTTTAAATATGCTCTTTGCTGAATTCATGATGAATGTTATGAGTGTTTTTACTTATTTGATAACGGAGTAATTTCGTTATGTTTGTTTAGGTGTTCTTGAGATGTGATATAAATATATGTTATGGATATATGCTTATGATCGTATAAATCGTATGCTCGATATTGTTATGTTAAGATCATTGAGACTTGTTTGATTTGTCATTGCAATATAAATAGGTCAGAAGGCTCTATTGTGTTGATTGAATTTTGCGTTGTTTGTCTATGGCAATTCGGTATTAACCTTGTGAGAATTGGTTAATAAAACTATGATCAACCTAAGTATAATAATGTTTAATACTTAATCGCATGTCTAACGATTGCTTAAGAGCGTATGATTTTTTATTATCACCACAAACTTATCTTAATGCATTTGGTATGTTGAGAATTAAAGGCCGAAAAGAATTCTTATCATATTGAATAGTTATTTGCTTGATTGATTACCTGTCATTTCTTGCTTATATATCTTGTTTGTGCGTGCATCTTTATCTATATATATGTTTTATCTCATGTCTCTTGGCCTAAAGAAACATGTTTTAATCATCTTGGTATAATCAAAATCATTTCTAGCGTTTGGTATAACTTAGTGTTAAATCAAATATGAGTCTAATGATCGTGACAATCATTTTGACTTTCTTTCTAAACTACTTTTTGAATCTGAAAACGCACTACTTCCTTGGGACGAGCTGGACTTACCTAGAATTTACTACACTAAAAAAGGGTATACTTTCCCGTGTGTTTCCGTTAATTGATCGGTAATTCTAGTCTTATAAATTTAAAGCTTTTGATACACATCAAAGTTTTTGGCGCCGTTGCCAGGGAGTTTGTTGGTCTTGTTTTCATTCAAATAGTGGTTTATACTAGTTTGACATATCGTTGCTATGCAATTTTCGTTTTAAAACTGGCTAAAAATCTTTCTGCTGCTGAAAGTGCGCCAGTTTTTCTGTTAAAACCGATGTACTCCCCTGAAAAACCTGCAAGTACGCCATACTTATTCCTAAGTACGTCGAACTTTTTGTCTGAAACAATATATCTTCTTGGATTGTGTTTTAAAAAACCCCATAAACCAATTATAATGCTTAATTCAGGTATTTAGAGCATGAGGCTTCTGTTTTGTGTGATTGTATTGCTTAAATTATTACATTTGTATCATTTGCCAATTAAATGGAAATTATAAAAATATTTGTGTTCTTATTTGATCTATACTTATGTGGATTTAAGTTGCTTTGTTGCTTGTTATGAACAAGATCTATTTGTTTATATTCTGTTATTGCTATTTGAGTATTTGTGTCATTTTGTGAATCATAATAATATGTTTATGCTGAACCTGAAAAACCTGTAAGTGCATCGGTTTTAATCCAAAACCGCGGCACTTCTAAAAATTAAATTTTTTTTCTATGTTATCTTGCTTTCTTCATGATTATCTTGTTTTATTGCATGTCTATGTCAATATAATAAGTCATATGTTTAGTTTATAATGAATCTATGAAAACCTATAAAAATATAAAATTTGAAAAATTTCAGAATGTACGCCGCACATTGTCTTTTGTGCGTCCCACTTCTGGGCTGAGAAAAAAAATATTTTCTTTTTCGTATCTTTATCATGTGGATTGTTTTAAAACATGTATTAGTATTCAATTCTGTTTGTTTGCATTTGTTTTGCTTGCTTATGTGTGTGTGTTTGCTTGCGTGCTTTAAATAAAAGAAAAATAAAAAAAAATAGTTTTCTTATCTACCTTTTTAATATGTGTGATTGTTTGTATCTGTTATGTGTTAATATATGTATTGTTAACTAATAAAGTGTGGGAAATAAAAAAATTAAAATATAAAAAATGTGTTTTTTGTCATAATAAAACCGTCGCACATGTGTTTGCGTGCGGCGCAGTTTTTTAAAATTTTTAACCGTGCCATTATTTTTGAATATTTGAAAAATTATAAAAAATTAGGTTATAAGTACGCCGTACTTTCTTTCAAGTGCGACGCACTTTTGTTTTGAAATTTTTTTTATAAATGAAATAAAAAAAAATAAATTATAAATTAAAATAATAATAATATTTAATATAATAATAATAATAATAATAATAATTTTGTGAATTATTTTAACCTTAAATAATAATTATTGTTTGATATATGGTGTTCTGGTCTTAAAACCCAAAAATATATTTTATATATAAAAAATATATAAAAAAATTGTTTTGAACTTTGTAGGTTTGTTCGCTGGAAACCCTCACGAGACTATAACTCGTTCACTCGGGCCACCGAGGGGTTTAAAGGCTTGTTGCTTCGATATAAGCAATCGTGATGCTACATAAATGTGCTTTAGTATTTTTACGGTTTTGTAGCTCTAGTTATTTTGCAGATTAATTAAAACAGGTGGAGCTTGGTTGTGTGATTGGCATTCATTATAACTTGGGAGTTGATTTTATATTGGATCAATATATTACATCTGGGTAGAATACACATGCTTGGCGTTCATTTCGCGCCATTTTCAACGAGCACTTATGAGCTCGGGATATGGCTCGTTTTCTTGTTATATTTGTATTTTCCTATTATCTCTTTTAATTTATTTTATAATTACGCTTAAATGTAACTTGATAAGTTCTGTGGGGGGAAAATGAATTGAAAAATTAGACTCATTATTAATTTGTAACTTTTGTTCGCCTTCGGTAATCTAAAAATCTATTCTTGTTTTTAAATTTTTGCCACTTAGGTTAATATATTAGAATAAAAACGTAGTAAATAAATAACGTTTTGAAATCAGAGATGTGTCCCGATTGATAAAGCAGATCCGACTCGGGATTGATAACATTACTTGCGCATTTATAACCATTCCAGTAAATATGTGAGGATTTTGAGCCTGTATATAGCATATGTATTTTATGCTTGATTCCATTGATTATGAGTGTGCCGGTGATTTATTGATTTTAGAACTTTTGCTTGATAATCATTACGAGACCGCAGTGAGATCACGTTCGCGTGATATAGGTATTTTTATGTGATGAAGAGGCAACTTAGGATTTAACCCAAATAGCCATTCCATTTAATTATATTCTTTTAGCTAATTACACTGATTAGCTAACCACCCAAATAAAACCCGTTTGTTAGCACTCATTTTTAGTGCTAGATACCCCTAGTTTAACCGCAGAGCCATTCTATTCATTTTTCTCATCCACTAGAAAAAATATACAAAAATATATAACCTTAGCCTAGCCTTACCCCTTATCGAAAGTCCCTATGGTTGGTTGCTAGTTGCTCGGTATGATTGGCTGATTTTTGCTAATAGTTTGCTCACGCTTTGTTATGAGTATTGTGCCATTTCAACGAAGATGAAGGTTGCAAACTTCGTATTTCGTATTTTTCGTGGTGTATCCTTGTCTCAAGTGTGGAAAATTGTTAGTTGTGCGAAAGTGGAATGAAAGTTAGAAAAAAAATTAAAAAAATTATCAAAATTTTAAAATATATATATATAACAAAATTTAAATTTTCCCTTATCTTGTCACTTAGGACCTTGTTTATAAAATTTCTTTTCTTAGATTTGCTTGAGGGCAAGCAAAGTTTTAAGTGTGGGGGGATTTGATAACACTCAAATTATACATGTTTTTATATGCGTTATCAATAATTATATATATATAAATTGGTTAAATATAAGAACTTTTGGTATAGAATAGAATATATTTGTCATTGTAGGTTCTTGGAACATGTCGTGGAAGAAAACCGAAGAATACACGAAGATTTGAAACTTAAACGAAGAAATAACTGAAGATAAAGATCTCCCGACACCTGTTCACTGTTTTGGTCATAACCCGGTCATACGAACTTCGTTTGACGCGATTCTGGCATCCACGCGATCGGAATTCAATTATCTACAACCACGAAAAAGTCCAACTGCTGAAAATGACCAAGAGTACGCCGCACTTGCAGAAAGTGCGACGCACTTTTCACCATAACTGAAAAAATCCTTTAACACCCAAAGTGCGGCGGTTTTACCTTAAGTGCGGCCCACTTTTAAGGCGGTGGAGAAAATTAAAGGAAATTAAATGCTAAGTGCATTAACTCACTAAGTGCGGCGCATAAATAAGTGTGTGCGACGCACTTTGGCCCTCGAAAAGCCTATAAATACCCTCATTGGCTCTTCCATTTGATATATCTCGCATACAATCTTCATATATCTTTACACACTTGATCAATAACAATCATAGAGATCATAGGAGATGAGGAAGGATTGGTGAGGATCTTATGATCCGATGATCCAAACACCCCTTTAATCTATGGCGAACCACCATATCACCACCACCACCATAGCCACGAATTATTACTCTACCACCATGATTTCTAGACCTCCATTCATCACTATTACATAACCTAAACTCATTACTCAAAGGATTCATACCAAATCCTTCTGAGTCACTACCATAAACCTCGTTGCCAAACACTCCATTTGGTGGCATGTTGCGGATTCCATGAAGAGACGTGACATATCATTGGGTTAATTCAGTAGCATAGGTTGTTGGTTGATCATGGATACTTGTGTTGTTGTACTAGTGGTTGTTGTAGTCGAAATATTGGTTTTGGTACTTTATACTCGAATTACTCGCATAAATGATTTGGTGCATTTCTTTACTAATAATATTGATATGTTTTCTGAGTTTATTCATGTTTGTGATGTTGGTTATTGGTTTGGTTGTGTCTCGCTTACTTGGACGATATTTGTATAACTTGTGAATATGAGTGCTTATGGATTCGATATTGTTTTACTTGGATAATTATTTATCTTTTGGTATATCATTGCAATTGAAATAGGCCGAAAGGGTTAATTGTCTTGATATATTTTGAACTGTTTGTCTATGGCGTGTCAATATCATACTTGTGAGAATTGTGTGGTAAATTGATAATCAACCCAAGCAGAATGATGTTTAAGACCCTTCCTTATGTTGACCGACCGGGTTAGGAGGAATTCATATGTATGCATATTTGATATAAACCATTCCTAATGCACTCGTGATGATGTAGTATATATGTCGAAAGGATTCTATGTTATCATTGGTAGATATGCTTGTTATTATGATTACCCGTCATATATAACTTGTATGCTTTATTTATATAAAGTCTTGCTCTATCTCTATCTATTATATTATGTGGATCATGCCTTGTATCTTGCTTGCTTTATACACACGTTTAGGCTATTTGACCCGTGACAATCAATTAGCTTTGTTACTTGATAAACAATCTGTGAATTGCTACAAATCTCGTGGAACGACCTAGACTTACCTAATACTATATTACACTCGAATATGGTATACTTGCCTAAATATTATGTTTTTAGTAAAAATCGGTACTTCTAGTTATTATAAATTTAAAGCTTGTAAAAACACTACATCAAGTTTTTGGCGCCGCTGCCGGGGATTTGTTTAGTTGTTCGCAGATTGTTTGCTAGTCTTGTGCATGTTTTGTGTGTTTAAATCTCTTTAAAATCTCAAAATCTGTCTGCTGTTACAGAAAGTACGGCGCACAATTAACCTTGTGCGCTAAACTTTCCCTGTTCTCGTTTCTTATTTTGGAGGTTTATACCCGAAGTACGCCGGGTTCACACCAAAATCACCGTATTGTTTTACAAATCCAACTTTATAAACTCGACGTACCGTTTTCTAGCAAACAGAAACCAAAAATCATTTTTCTTCAGGAAGTACACCGCACATCCTATTTGTGCGCCGGTTTTCCTGAAAACCCAGAAAGTACGCAGCACTTACACCAAGTACGCCGCACTTTCTGCAAAAAAATTCATAATCTGAGTTAAAATCAAAACCAAAACCCAAATAAAACCCCCAAATCTCTAATCTCAGGTACGTGATCATTTGAAATTCTGTTTTATATGATTATACGCCTTGTAATTTTGTGAATATTTAGTTGTCATTAAAAAAAAACCAAAAAGAATTTATTTCTAAATTATTTTTACTTATTTTATTTTCTGACATGTTCCTGTTGATATAATAAACATGTGCTCTGTTAGTTTGTTTATATTTCTTGCAGTAAGTACGACGCACAATTAACATTGTGCGCCGTACTTTGCTCATGCATAACAAAAAAATCAGTTTTGTATAAAAATAATAATCAGATGAAATTTCTTTTTATTTAATCAACTGTGAGTAAATGTAATGTGTTTTTATGCTTGCTTGTTTGTGTGTGTTTGCTTGCGTACTTATTAAAAAAAAGAAGCATAAAAATGATAAAACTATAAAATCTAAAAAAAGAGTTTTCGTATTTCATTTTGTTTAGTTGGTGTGTTTTGTGTTTGTCTATTTATGTGTTTGCATCTGTTTATATATGTGTTCTTAACTAATAAAGTGTAAAAGAAAAAAAAATACAAAAAAATATTTTAAAAAATATTTTCAACCATAATAAAACCGCCGCACATACATTGTTGTGCAACACATATCTATACGATTTTTGCCGCGAGCCAAGTTTAAATTTTTGAAAAAAAAATAATAATTAAAAATAATGCGATGTACGCCGCATTTTCTATGAAGTGCGACGCACTTCTGGTAAAAAAAATCTAAAAAAAGTAATAAAAAATATAAAATAAAAATACATATAATTTTTTTTATTTAGCTTATATAATTAATGTGTGCTAAAAATAGAGGCAACTTAGGATTTAACCCAAATAGCCATTCCATTTAACATATTATTCTTTTAGCTAATTACACTGATTAGCTAACCACACAAATAAAACCCTTATGTTAGCACTCATCTTTAGTGCTAGATACCCCTAGTTTAACCCTCTGAGCCATTCTATTCATCTTTCTCATCCAGAAAAAAATAAAAATACAAAAATATATAACCTTTAACCTAACTTAACCCCTTGCGTCAAAAGTCTAACAAACGATTGGTTTTACTATTCCTGGTATGTTTGGTGATGTCGCTTGTTCGTATTCTAGCTTATTGTAGCTACGCCGATTCAAAGAAGGATAAAGAGTGCACGCTTCGTGTTTCGTAATTGATGTGGTTAAATAATTTAATTCGAAGTATGACTATTGTGGTAGTTGTTGAATGTGCGATTGAAAAAAAAAAGGGTGGGGGGGGGTGGGGGGGGGGGGGGGGGGTGGGGGGGGGGGGGGGGGGAGGCGGAGGGGGGGGGGTGGCGGCGGGGGAGGGAGGGGGGGGGGGCGATATAAAAAATTGAAAAAATAAAAAAAAAAAATATGAAATAAAGAAGAAGAATGAAAAGTTTTTGTTTGTTAGATGAGGTAGGTTTGTTTCAATAACCTCGCAGGTTTGTGGATTGACGTAGCTAACAACATGGGTTTCTTGGACTTGTCGACATGTATATTAATTATAAACCCAATTCCAGTATATATTTCTCATGCCTTATCCACACCCTTATAAACCCTTAGCCTGTACATTACAACCCGAATAAAAGTCCTCTTTATGATAAATTACCTGGTGCCTTACAGCCATGTCGGGTGCAGTCTATATTTTGTTTCGTTGTACAATCCTATGGTATAAAATAGAACATGTCCTGAGCAAATGAGTGTAATTTCCCTATTTACTCCTCTATTACATTCATATACACTAGTGTCTGATAGTGAATATACTTTCCGTCTTCGTGAAGTGCTTAGTCCTGTTATTCAGCTTGAGAATCAATGGGTATTGTCAAACATCTCTGTTTTCGCATATTAAAGAAAATTCCAAAAATATTTTTCATAATTCTATGTTTGTTTTGTAAAGCTTATTTCTTTTCATTATTTTGCTTGAGGACAAGCAAACCCTTAAGTGTGGGGGGTGCTTGCGCCTTTTGCACTTATTTGTTATAAAAACCAAAAATATTTTCGAAAATTTCACACCCAATAAAATTTTTTAAAATAAAAAATAAAAAATAAAAAAATATCAAAATTTAAAAATATATATATAAAATAATATTTTCCTTGTCTTGTCACGTAGGACCTTGTTTCTAAATTTCTTTTCTTAGATTTGCTTGAGGGCAATCAAAGTTTTAAGTGTGGGGGGATTTGATAACGCTCAAATTATACATGTTTCTATACGCGTTATCAATGCTTTTATGTATATAAATTGGTTAATAATAAGAACTTTCGGTACTTAATCGAGTATATTTGCTATTGTAGGTTCTAAGTACGTGTCGTGGAAGAAAACGGAAGAATACACGAAGATTTGAAGCTTAAACGAAGAAATAACTCAAGCTGAATGCTTCCTGAAACCTGTTCTGTTTTGGTCATAACTCGGTCATACGAACTCCGTTTGATGCGATTCTAGTGGCCACACGAAGAGAATTAAATTATCTACAACTTTAAACAAGGCCAAGTGCTATAAATGCCCCAAGTACGCCGCACTTTATAATAAGTGCGGCGCACTTTTCTGCCAGATTATAAATGCCCCCCTCCCCCCCCCCCCTTAAATGAGCTTGACATTCATTGCAACCTATCATCTACCCATTCTAGATCCTTCTATGCATGAAATTCAGCCTCTCTTGAGCCTATAAATACAACCCCAAATCCCTCATATCTCACACACATCCATCTACAATCCTCTCCTAAAGTAGAATAAGTTAGGAACTAGTTTTTGGGAATTTGGTTGAACTTGCTCCTAAGTTCTTCTCAAACCCAGGTTTTGATCCATCAAAGAAGCATAATTGAAGTGTTATTTTGAATCTATAAGTGATTGTGACAGAATTGTTCATAGTTTCTGGGTTTTACTTTGAATATAATAAAGTGTTCTTGGGAAATTCATGTGAAATCACCATATTTTGCTCTTGGAATTTGGTATAATCTTGTTTATCCTTTGAATATGATCTTTGCTGAATTCATGATGAATGTTATGTGTGTTGTTACTTGTTTGATTATGGAGTAATTTCGTTATGTTTGTTTAGGTGTTCTTGAGATGTGATATAAATATATATTATAGATATATGCTTATGCTGCTGGGGAGTTTGTTGGTCTTGTTTTCATTCAAATACTGGTTTATATTTGTTTGACATCTCGTTGCTATGCAATTTTCTTGTTAAAACTGCTTAAACATCTTTTGTTGCTGATAGTGCACTACGTCGCACTTTTTGTATGCAACAAAATATCTTCTTGGATTTTTTCTTTAAAACCCTCATAAACCAATTATAATGCTTAATCTCATGTCTAACGAACTTGATTAAAAGAGTATGGTTTTTATATTATCAACCACAAACCTATCTTAATGCATTTGGTATGTTTAGAATTAAAGACCGAAAGGAATTCTTATCATATTGAATAGTTATTTGCTTAATTGATTACCCGTCATTTCTTGTTTGTGCGTGTATCTCTATCCATATATTTATATGTTTTGTCTCATGTCTCTTGGCCTAAACAAACATGTTTTAATCATCTTGGTATAATCTAATCATTTATAGTGTTTGGTATAACTTAGTTGTTAAATCAAATATGAGTCTAATGATCGTGACAATCATTTGAACTTTCTTTCTAAACTACTTTTTGAATCTGAAAACGCACTACTCCCTTGGGACGACCTAGACTAACCTAGACTTTACTACACTCAAAAGGGTATACTTTCCCGTGTGTTTCCGTCAATTGATCAGTATGTCTTGTTTTATAAATTTAAAGATTTTGAAACACATCAGGGACGATTGAGATTCATGGTAGTATTTATTTCGCGAAAGAATGGGGAAGAAAAGTTAAGTCAATACCCCCATATATTTGTTAGATGATCTCCATTTTATTTTGATCCACCTCAAATCGGGTCATAGAATAGTTGCTTGTAAAGTATGTAAAAGCTCAAGTCTAGGGGTACGTGTTATAAACCTCATGTTATGATGTATTATGTTATTAAAAAAATTATAAAGAAAAAGAAAAGAGATTGATGTAGAGTTGTGTAGAGTTTGTATATTTTCGTCCGAGTCTTGGCTTAGCAACCACACCAAAGTGTATTCGTATAAATAATTAGCTAACCCTTCCACTCCAAATTCACCCAAAGTCACCACCCAAATGTATCCCATCCATTTCATTTCATTATAGTTAACTTACACATACACCCCACAACCCTTTAAAAGAGACTTAAATAGTAATGAATAATGCCTAGCGCCTAGCGTGGAATATTGATCTTGCCCAGCCTATGGTAATTTATATACTATGACAGGTAATGAGTGTTGATTTTCCGTTTCCCCCTTATGTTATAATTTATTACACAACCGAGTGAAAGAGAGAATCCCAAACACTTATGTGAGGTGCTAGTATATACTTTCCGTGCTTTTAATTACAAGGTCTAGAAGGTTGTGTTGTAAAATACTTTTAAAGAGTAGGTAAAATGACCCTCATATTGCTATTGTCTAGGTAGAAAAGCCCATTTGCTTGAGGACAAGCAAATCCCAAGTGTAGGGGTATTTGATGAGGTGTCATTTTATACACTTTTTCGGGTCGTTTAACCCCTAAATCTGCGCAATTTATGCCTACAAAAGGTACATAAGTCTTCCTTTTCAGGTATCAGCTTAAGGAAGGCAATTGTGGTAGGAAATACATGTGTATTGGCTCATTTGAAGACAAACTTACAAGACTACGGACCTACACCAACATCTCTCAAGAATTTCTACTTAGAAGTTAGAGACGGCGTAACAGATTACAAGTTACGCCATCACAACTCATACCAAGACGGCGTCACAAGATCTCAAGACAGCGTCAGAATGCACGACCCAACCCATTATCTAGGATATTCTACTCATGACGGCGTCACGATTAAAACGCGACGCCATCACAGCGATTTTCCTATATATACAAATCCGTTTTTAGGGTTCTAAATTTGTAACTTTAAGTAAAAGAAAGAGACGAACCCTAGTTCATTTAGCAACTATTAGGGACGATTTTAGGGCCTCAAAACCCTATTGTACTTCCTTCAATTCATTTTTTAATCAAGTAAGACTATCTTAATCATTCATTATGTCTTGTTATGTGATTCTTATTTGTTCTTTACTTTATCTTTAACATGCTTGGCTAAACCTTCCTGTTGTATTTTATTATATATATATGAAACCTAGGAATTAGATCTTAGTGGTGTAGCTTCTGTGCTGAGTATCATCTTAGGACCTTAAAAAACTCAGCTTTTGTCGTATCGCAGTTGATATGTCTTAAGGAAACCATAATTGTGTAGAAAGGATACCATCGTGTAACCAGTCTTCATACTACCTTGCCCCCTATGTGGTTGATCCACTCTTAATATATTCCAAATGCATTTAATATACTCTTAGGGGCCTTGTAATAATCTTCATACTAACTTACTTGTGCGCCTTAACGAAATATTAAATAGACGGCGGGTTCGTGTAATTCGTTCATGACTTACGAAATAGTTACATAGAATTATACAACAAGTGTTGACAAAGCAACACACTAAGAGCAAATCTAGGGAGTAATACATGATTAAATAAACATAATTTTTTATTATATTGTTATCACCAGTAGCTTAGATTATTATTTAGTTTAATAGCTAAAACCAACCAAACCTCTCAAACATATGATTTACTGCTTTCTTATAAATATAAAAACACAAAAATAATCTTCTCTCAACCTTATTAATCTGTTAGAACGTGATCAAGCTTTCTAACCAATTCCCGCCTAAGAACGATAACAAGGCCGCAGTCTTGCCTATACTACACTACAACGGTTTAGGTACACTGCCTAGGGAGTTGTAAAACTTCTTGTAGAAGTCCCTTACGATAACCGCAACATTATGTTTATCAGTTTATACTTGTTTAAGTGATTTAATATGTGACCTATCATTCAACTGAATCTAGTGATACAAACCAAGTAATATAGATGCCGGGATAGCTCTCCATATAGTGATTAATACATCTAGACCGATAGGATCACGATTAACAACCTGTCTTTGCCTTTAGATTGTAGCTAAGTTTGGACCGTAGGTGTGAACCTTAGATCAAATGAGTACTTCGAATTAATTGGTACAGATTGGGTTAGTGGACACTATGTATAAAAAAAAAAGAAAAAAAAAAAAAAAAATGAATCGTCGTTAAGCAGTAAGTGGGTAAAGTCTCTATGAGCTAGGTTTAAACAAATCACCATTGCATTACTCCCTATATAGATATAATCAGCAAATAAGGATGCTTGATGCAGATGCTTTAATTTGGTGACAGAATTAATGTGTCTAGTCTTAAGGATAAAGTCCCGCCTAAATCTAAGAATTGATATACCACCTCGAGACATAACAATTCATTGCACTGAATAAACAAACCACTTCTAAATTGATTAATGATACTAATATAATTTTCTATTATAAGGCTCACGACCACTCTTTTATCTCTTTAATTTTTGCTTGCGTGGGTTAAAGTGTCTTGAATTGATTATAGTCACCACCAAACCTGTGCCAATCTCTTAGACTGAACCCTCCCCCTTTAACCTGTTAGAATTATGATTAGAACTAACATAGGATTAGCATAGATTTGACTTAGATTAGAATTAACTTAGATTAGTAAACCAAAATACTAATAAATTTAGAGATTTAACCTCGCTTTAAGTGTTTGACACCCTACTTACTATGAAAATACCGCCGACCGGGTACACTTCCTGTTAAAGTGTTGTTTTTGGTTAAGTAGGCAAAATATAAATTTAAAACTTGAATCCTAAAATATACACTACACAACGACACATCAAAGGTTTTTTGGCGTCGTTTCCAGGATTGAAAATTAATCTTAATTTTTATTTTATATTTTGGTTTTAAAGCATTAGACTAAACCCGTTGGAGTAGTGTAAATTAGATTAGTGTATATTCTTGTATATTCTGTATATTTGTCTTTAATTGTTTGCTTGTATATTTGTGTGTTTAATTTAATTGTTTTCCTAATACACTGTTCTGGTCGATAACTCGATACGGCGTATCCACTTCATGGATCACGGCCGTATCCGCAGCGCTTTCTGTCCATTACCGCGTAATCATTCACGTATAATACAACACATTCACATCTATTTGAATACGGCGTATCGATCATCAGATAAAGTCTCAGTTCCACTCTCGATCTAAAGCTCAAAATTTTTACACCCTTTTCCCGTTGGTTCTACTGATTACAATTTTCTGGTTATTCTTTCGAGTAAAGAAGCCAAAGGCACTAAAAGAGAGTTCGAGAAACTTAAAAGAATGTTTCGCTCACTGCTTACATCACTGAAGTTTCAACAAAGAATTCAACCGATGAGTTTAGGAATTCATTTTTAACGTGACAATATTACGTATTTACCAAAGTTTAACATAGTCCTCATACAGGACTATAATAGGTAACTATGTAAGTTTATTAGAGCCATGGGCTAACATATAACCCCTCCATGGCTCCATGAGGGTTGAGTCTTTTTCTTATCTTACACCTTTCATTCTATTTTACATTTTACTTTCTCTTTCTAACTCTATCTCTCTGCACAAGAAAGTGGATTTCATACTGGTTTGGACTCAACCAAAAACCATCGATCAAAGTTTTCGTTTTTCTTACAATTGGTATCAAGACTGTAACACGCTTGGTATTCGGGTGTTTTTAACTCTTTTATCCTATTGGGTCAGCGAATCTGTATAAGAATAGGTCTCGGTCTGTGGTTCCTGTACGTTGTCTCCTCATATTTCGTCATGTCATTTATGGGTGTTTAACTACATTTTAAGCATATTCTTCTATTTCTGGTCACAATATCTTTTTACAAAACATATTCGACACTTTATTCGGCCTTGTTTGGACTTATTCGTGTGGTAAAAGCATATGAATATGTCTGCTGTGTTGGCTTATCGGGTTGGTTAGCTTGTGCATTTTCGTCCTTAAGCTTCTGGTCATGGCTTATTTTTATGTCTGTTTTGCGCATGGTTAAACTGATCTTTTTCTGATTTAAAGCTTATGTTTCGTAATTTTTTTTTTTTTTTTTTACTGGGCTTTGTTTCTGTGATTAGTTTTCAGAAGAAACGCAGAATGTAACGATGGAAAAAGGACAAGAAAAGCAAGGACGATGGTACAACTCGAAGGCTTCACCGGATTAGCAGTTCTTTGGTTTGACCAGATACGCAGTTTTTAGGTTTGACCAGATACGCAGTTTTTAGTCGAACCGCATACGCAGTCTTTGTTGGAACCGAATACGCAGTTCTTAAGTTGAACCGGATACGCAGTTTTTAGGGTTGACCGGATTCGCAGTTCCATAGTGTTGACCGGATTCGCAGTTACCCTTAGCAGGGATCCGGATTTGCACCCTACCAGACCGAGTTAAACACGAGTAATTAACCGAGTTGACGAAGTCGACTACCAACTTAGATCACCCACAACAAAAAAAAACAAGAAACAGTACAAAAACATGTCAACAAGGAGAAGTTATTATACTTATCAAACAATGGACAAAAATGTAGAAAAAGAAGACAACTCGTAATTTAAAGTGCAAACCCATATCACACACACAGCAAATACGTCTTTAAACCCATTAAACAACAACACAACAAACAACATCATATTCGGCTATCCACAACACAAATCCAACCAACAAATCCACATATCTATAACCTAAACCATCGTCACAACAAATCCAACACCATAACTATCCTATCCTACCATCACAATCATAATCCCACAACCTCACATCCTCTTATTCTAACAACATTCGAACAGAAAACATCGCAAAAGAAATATTTGATCTCAGATTCGTGAGTTTGGCTGAAAAACCACAACCTTTCCACTCAAGATCAAACACACGATAAACGACATCATCATAGTATCTATAATACTTACAAACTTCAAGATTGTTTTAATACACAAACTGGGTTATAACCTTCCATTGTTCGATTTTAAGAAAATAAAACTACATAGTCGAAACCAACTTGAACCTCTAAAGGATCTTGAAGTAATTGCTCCTGCTTGGAGCACGTCTGCGTCACTTGTTTGTAGATTACACCTCGGGTTAGTTTGGCATCATTTGAGGATTTGTATGGTTTGTGATTTAAGTAAGGCTGTGTAGAAAGAAGAGAGTGTAGTAATAAGATGTGAGTTTGAACAGTGTCAACTGGGATGGAGAGCAAAGATGGGGGCAGATGTTAATATGTTTAGGGTTAACTATGTGAGAAAAAATTAGGGATTGATACTCCTTTTTATAAACCCACGTTCCCTGGTTCTATTATTAAGGGTTGGGCCTGATTTAAAAGGGCCGGATCTTATATGATTTTGTGGGCCGTAATTTATTGAAATGATAATGGGCTAGGTATTAAGGCTTTTGTTACTACTACTTGGACCAGGCGTATTGGATGAATTGGGTGGATCGCACAAGATTGGGCCGTGTATAAGGGTCTATTTTGGTGCTGAAATTTCTAGTTATTGAAATACTACACATGTTTAAAGTATAATCGGTAATTAATTAATTGTTGTGTTTTAGGTTAATGACAAAGGGACAAGATTATTGACGAGATCAGGATCAATTTGTATTAAGAATCATGGAACTAAATTTTAATGGCTAGATTTGGTATTAATTTTTCTAAGTGACTACGAAGTTGATCGGGTATCACTTATTTGAGATTGAAGTGGCATTTTACGAAGGCGTGTGCTTATTTTATCTTGAAGTCGGGATTTAGTCATTCATAGTAGGTTGGATGCATGGCTTTTAATGATAACTTGCTCGGGCTTAAGATTT
Source organism: Tanacetum coccineum (assembly GCA_026074375.1). Taxonomy (NCBI): domain Eukaryota; kingdom Viridiplantae; phylum Streptophyta; class Magnoliopsida; order Asterales; family Asteraceae; genus Tanacetum; species Tanacetum coccineum. The sequence continues at coordinate 54,800 of BQNB010027622.1, forward strand.
TGGATGAAGACTTGGATTATCTAGTTACCCGATTATGGGTAGGTCTTGGTTGAAGAACCTGGATAACTACTCACTTAAAGAATCTACATTGTAGTTCTGAGTGTCACACGCAGAAAATGTTAAGGATAATTGTAAAAGGTGATGATTATCTCATACTTTTATTGGTAAGTATTGAGTTTCTCTACATTATTCTTCAACAATTTAGTCAGCAAAGCTAACATCACAATAACGAGGAATTCTACTTTAGGTTCAATTTTGTATATCGGTTTTACTCCATAAGTGTTAAACATACGGAGGTCTATGATCTAGTTGTATGTAGTTTCTAGTTTCTTAACCAAATGTTTATACAAATTGGGTGTAATAAATAGTTAACTTGGACTAAATTTATAAGTTTGGTATAAATCGGGTTTATCACCATCAGTGGTCACTTCAAAACACAGTGCGTCGTACAAAACGGTTGGTATAACGTATAGTCAAAAGAGGTTTAGTAAAAGATTTACATAAATTTATTAACATACAAGCTTTATTGGAACAATCCCGAAGGAGATCATTACCCGTTTGATCTGTCCAAGCCTCTTCCTCTACAAGGTCCCCCAAGTCATCAAACCATTGTTGTTGACTACTTCTTCAACAATGATTTGGTGTATTTGAAGACTTCTGATCCAGAGGTAACATACACCACATCCATTACGAAGACAAAGGCTACTCGATATGAGATCAAAGGAATTGGAGACATGGTCCCTACACTTTAGAGTACCATCAAGCATGCGTATGACAAAGATGCGTTAATGGGAATTAAGCACTGGGGTAAAAGACGTAAACTGTGGTACCGATCTTACGTAAACAAATTTTCCAAACATAATTTGTATTCTAATAAGGCGATTCTTGGTGTGAAGAGTGTTAGTGTCAAGAAATTGCACGAATATGGTCACTTAGAAGAGATTGTGGTGAAAAGATCTGATCAAAAGCTTTATAAGTTTAAAGAAGGTGACTTTGTTGATCTAAACCTGAATGACATTGAAGATATGCTTCTTCTTGCTGTTCAACACAAGCTATTCCACCTTGATAGGAGTGATATTATTGACTTTATTATGGCCCTTCGTATGTTCATAAGAAGCCTAATCCTCAAGAGACGTGTTAAAGATTTATAGCTTGGTGTATAGAGTTACCAGAAGAAGCTTAACATCACCAAACCTCAGAAGACATTTCTGTAGATTGAATTAAAAGAACCCTACACTCTATCATACGATCCACCCGAAATTGTCTATAAAGACCTAAACAAACAGAAAATAGTATTGCGAGCTGATGAGATGTACAAGTTCTCGGATGGCACACTCAAGTCTGTTCGAGATGAGATTCATCATAGAGTACTCGAATTTCGTCTGGATTACAACAAGGAGATGCCAAAGAGAAAGTGGACAGCTATTGACCGAAGGAGGTCAGGTGTAACACCCCCAAATAGGGTCGCAGCGAAATAATGTATCCGGGAGCGTTACTTCATAGATCAATAGCACAAGATATGAGAAAGACCACTATACGTGTCGTTTTAATAAGATACATTGGGTTAAATACTTATTCATTACATAAGCTCATGACTTCAAATTGTTCGAAAATATAAATAAAGATTTCGGTTTCTAACAAATGTTCCTAAAATGTAATACGACCCAAATCTTTAGTAGCGACTCTCCAAAGAGTAACCCCAATGTATCTTGGCACCTCGTGCCTTATTGACCTAAGAAAAACATGCTTAAAATGTCAACATAAAGTTGGTGAATTCATAGGTTTATGTAAATCAATTGTAGGACCGCAAGATTTCCAAGTGTATGATTAAGCAACAAATGCAAACATCATAAAAAGTAATTACGTTTTCCTAAGCTCATGACACTGAAGCTCGACATGTATGAATGCAATAAATTGCCAACATTGCCCGTGAATGATGTTCTAACCCGCAACATCCCAATCCGACATGGTATACGTTTGTTGTCCGGCAAACCGGCACAGTGAGAGCTACTTACCCAAACGGGGATGTCAATCCCAAATAGATCTATTTATAATACTCGCGCTTACAATCCAGTAATTGACAGTTCATGATAATGGGCATAGTGGGTTATCGCTACTTAGGCAAACACATAATCATTGTAAAATGTACACATGCATCCAATTGTAAAACAAAGCATGTTCTCACCCCAAGGATGTAAATCATTTAAATAATTATAAAGCAGGGGGGCTATGAACTCACCTTAGTAGGTAGTCCTCTGCGAATGGTAACTATACCCAAGTATGGCAATGAATCACACCGACAAATACCTAAGTAAATACGGCGAGTCTTAGTCTACAAGTTTAGGCTAACGACTTCATGCATAAACTACAATAAATTGCTTGTTTATATATATTGTTATCATTTGTGTGGTGGTGCACATGTTTATTGTATTCGTATTTGCTCGTTGGCTCTTGGGAAGGTATACGACTACACACGTACAAGTATTTGTATAAGTGTTATTAATATATATATACACACACACACACACAGACACACAGACACACACATACACACACACACACACACACACACATATATATACAGGGTTCTAAATAGCGCCGCTATAGCGCGCTATAGCGGCGCCATAGCGTGAGGCGTAGCCTCCACGTTACGAAACAG